>APFE030540122.1:0-26971 GCA_000404065.3 Pinus taeda | reverse complement strand
AAAGTCACCAACAGAAAAACATATGACTTTATTAGCCTCTTATGGTCAATGTGCAATGGTCTTAGACTTATTATTATTGTCTTATGGTATTTATTAAGTCACAGTAGCAATATGCTTCAGATCTAATTATTCATTGCAGTCAAGAAGGATGATAGAAAGCAGGCCACTGTAAGTAGTATTTCAACTTTGAAAGAATAACCTAGATCTAAGTAAGCTTACCTACAACATCTACAGCTAAGAGAATGAGAGGGAGGATATGTGGATGTGATCCTTCATACACATGGATAGTGCCACGGTCCATTGCAACAACATCAAGGGAAACTGAAAAGGAAGCTAGGGGTGACGATCACTGAGAGTAGGACGATGTCTGAAATGCTTCGGATCTAACAGTTCTTTTAGATGATGAGGAAGTAATCATCAACAAGAAGAAACCATCCAGTTAGGTTCCATGTCTCATATCCTACCAGGTCCCTTACTATAATTTGACCTTTGCCCCGACAAAAGACATATTAAAGAGGACAAATACCTACTGAACTGCTCAGGATCTATCAATTTTTTCAAATGATGAGGAAAGCTGAAGCAATCATCCATATCCACACCATCTCAAAATCACTAACCGACATGCTTACTAAGTTCATTCACATCCACAAGCCTATCTCCAAGACGATGGTGTGGAAGGAAAAGTAAATGTTAGCAACCCTCAACTGAAAGTAGCTAATTTAGAAACTAAAAGCCATGCACAAAAGTCACCTTTATGTTAATTTTAGATCTGACTTCTCTAAGATTCCTTCTCTACTTTAAGAATGCAACAATTTTGTAAGGAACGATGATAAGTATAGGAAGGATATATTATGCAAGAGTTAATATTCCCGAGGAGTAGCTAGAACATGTTGTGTTATATGAAAAATATAAATCAGAATGTCAATGTAATGTTTTGCAATGAGATGAGACGCACACGTGCAATGCTCAAAGAAGAAAGACAAAAAAAGAAACCAATGAAGTCTACCACGCAATGGATGCAAACATAATAGTTAGACCTGAAACCAATGGCTCAAAAAACACACCAACCTCTGAAATATTTAAGAGAGATGATATCAGTCCACAAAAGATGCCACAATGATAACTTAGATACTTATTCCCCTTTTGAAATTGTTATGTCAATTCATATTATGTCTTGGGGCTTATTTTTCCACTGCAAAGATGAACAATATTTCACAAAATAAATCACTTAATACTTCACCATTAGCTTCAAAATGATGCTCCCAAGACTAATAAGTGATTTCTTATGGATATTAAACCTTAGCAAATTGATTTCTGCCTACTGAAACAAGTACACCAGATCTCGAAAAGCATATTTCAGATATCAGAAAACATATACCAGACCTTAGAAAAACACTTGGAAAGTCACCAACAAAAAAACATATGACTTTATTAGCCTCTTATGGTCAATGTGCAATGGTCTTACGCTTATTATTATTGTCTTATGGTATTTATTAAGTCACAGTAGCAATATGCTTCAGATCTAATTATTCATTCCAGTCAAGAAGGATAATAGAAAGCAAAACTCAAAGGATTAACAACCCTTCTTAAATAACTGATATGACAGCTTTGGTACTGAAATTACAATAGTGAGGCTTAAGGGACAGTGACAAGGGAAAGAGTATGCTACAAGCAGCTTTAAGGCGAGAAGGAGGCAGCGTGGTGGGAATGAATGTTGTTGCAAGGCTAAGGCAAGGCTACAACAGTGTTGAAGGCAACAACATGTAGAAAGAGGAAGGGATAGTGGCAAGGAGATGGAGGAAGAAGAAAGGTAGGGGCTGAAGCAGAGAGAAGGGAAGCTGCTACAGGCAGCAGAGAAGAGGAGTTAAGCCACTGAAAAGAGGAGCAACAGAGGGCTTGAGTGGATGAGGTGTCGAGGAGCTTTTAGGGGTTGTTTCAAGGCTTAAAAAATTTAGAATTTTGCCCAAAAAAAGAGTGAGGAGATGTGACGGGAAACCCGCAAAACCCTAAACCCCTAATTTGCAAAACCCTAAACCCTCATAACAAAACCCCTAACCTACAAAAACCCAAAACCTGCCATGCAAAGTTAACAAAAATTCCAATAGGGTGTTTTGTGTTGAAAAACACATCAGAAATCGCTGGTAGGATTAAAACCCTATAGGATAGAAGCCATGTCCAAGTCCAGAGCTCGCCACACCTTCACCAGACCTTCTCCAGAGCTTGCCACACCTGCAACAAGTTGGAAATTAGCAATTGGAGAACAAAAAACCGAACAAAAAACACAAAAACCTGCAATTACCTGTAAATGCAACCTTCGACCTCGAAATAGCTGAAATTGGTACTGGCTCCTCCCCAAACAACAAATAGTGCGAATTAAACCACCACCAAGGAAACCCTAAACCACCGATGGTCCAAAATGACCAACAATCGCAGGCGGAAAACCATAAGAACAACATAAACCCTGTTCCAACCATGGATGCGTATCGGCAAACAAACCAGGGCATCAACTCAACCATGGCAGATGAAGCGCGCAGGTACTGGAGCCGTCCTGCGCCATCGTCGGCGGAGGGCTTCGCCCAACAACCAAGGCTGAACAGAGAGACAAGAGAGAAACAACACATCGCAAAAATGAGGCGGAAACGACAGTACGGAAGGTGCCCAAGCGAGTTTTGAAACCTCGACACGCTGCCCAACACGTGGTAGTCAACGTCGGTCACGTGTTGTACGACGGACGCTACGATTCATGTGGGTTTCAGCGAGGTGGAGGGGAGGGCGCACAGATAATGGCATCCCTCCCCAATGATTTGCACTCTTAAGTATTAAGATACTATTTATGGACAGTTGTGGGCCAAGTCAATGTATTGGGAAATTTTGAATATAAGTTAATACTTATTTATACTTAATGTTATTTATCTTTGAATAAATCTTGATTGCAAAAGTCTCAATTTCTGGTGGTTTGGTGGGACCAGTACTATATCAATTACCGGTCCCTGCACAACATTAGGAATCTCTCCCCTAGCTGTTATAAAAAAAAACGAGGTATCAATTAATCTATCTGAAAAGAACCCTCTTTTTTGATTTCGCCATTGCAGAAGACCCGGTAATGAAAAGATCCCTGCCTCGCATCAAGACCATTGAATTCACAAAAGACGGTAATATTCACAAATGGCTTTTTCAATGTTTTTATGCGTGCCATCCAGTTCGACATATTGGGAACAAAAATTATTGTCAAGCCATTTATCAATTCGATGATTACATTAACATCTCCAAGAATGTTCATCTGCACCAGGTTCAATCTTCCAGTATAAAACATAAGTCCCCACAAAGCAATGGCTTCTGCACTGATACTGGAGCCCTTTCCACCGAACCAAAATAACTGGACATGGTGGCCTGGTACCGCTATACAACTACATTTCCCCTGGTGCGCTGCCCCCACCGAAGAAGCCATTCAGATCCTTCCTATGTTTTTTACTTTTCAGCTTAATGTTTTGTTTCCAGCTTTGTCAATATCCAAAGGATATTTATCAGAAATCACCGCATTCCGGATACGCCATATGCCCCATATAATGAACCAGAGAATTGCTCTATGAAATTAGCAATGTTGTATCCACGATTTGAAAAAGCACCATCCAGAATGTAAGTTGGAAGCCTGTAGGACCCTGCACCATATAGCAATAGAAAAGGGACATTGCAAGAATAAATGTAAAACACTTTCACCTGTCTCCTTCCAAAGAATACAACAATTTGGATCACAAATATGTTGTCCCAAGTTAAAATGAGATACTTCCATATTAACCAGCAAAAAGAATAATTGTAATCTTTGTCGGGATATTCCAATGCTCTATATATCCTTGAACCGTGATTTTTCCCTGTTCAGATGTAATGCCTACGACATGAATGCGTATATCTCCGCCACCACCAGATTGCCATTCTTTAAATTCCTGTTACAGCCGAGCACATGCCCGCGATCCCTAATCGAAAGTCCAGCCACCCTCAGATCATATACATATCTGTTCCACCTATCAGCTTCAGAATCTCTAAGTCCAATTACAGCTCTCAACAACCTGGATAGAGTCTTACAAATTGTAAAATTTAGAGTTCAATATTACTTAGTTGGCAATTACATATTCGCCGCTTAGTCATAACACATTTTATGTTAACCATTTTTTATTCAATTTGTGTTTATTTATTTGATAGTGGAAAGTAAGGTTCTTTATTTATTTAATCGATAGAATAATTTTCATTTTTGTACTTTTCGTAAAATGGGTTTAAATGGTATCTGTTTGTTAGTGTGTGATTATTATGATTTGTGTGATTATCGTTTCAAAACTTTTTGGATACTAAAATTCGCCAAACCCCAGATATTCCAATTGTGGTTCTGAATCCCCTGATTAATGTTATTGTTAACCACGCTTAGGGGAGTTAAGTTGCGATAACTGGTGATGGATTATGCACTAGCGTAAAGGCTGTAGCGCCTAATTTCATGGCTGGTTTACAGATAAATTTATGATGGGAATTTACAGTGATGTGCAACATGCAATGATGGCCAAGATGATGAAATGAAAGCCTTTACTTTTTCCACAGCCACGAAGGGTTGATCGTCGGAATGGGAACATGGAGATGTTATTTTCTGGTTACACGAAACTTCTCCACAACCTTATAGGGTTGTGCGCTACCGGAATGGAAACTAAGAGAGGGTGGTTCATATTTAATGGAAAGTCCAAAGGTAGAATGGGATTACCAACAACTCTGAAACATTGGAAGAATTTGCAGAGTTTTCTCCAAAACGACTTGTTTAATGTTAAATTTCCCTTCATTCATTAATTCTAAGATTGTGCAAATATATAAAATACAATATATTTAGTTGATTAGATAATTTATTGGCAATGATGGTTTTCTTAAATGTAATAGGGTTTTATTTTGTTAGTTTAGTATTATAGTAAAGTTATATTGATTTTTAGAATTTTAATTTAATTATTGATAATTATTTGATAAAAAGTAAAAATTTATTTTTTGAAATATTTTAGAATATTTGTAATATTTACGATTTTTTTTTAATGGTTATTTTTTGTCATTTAATTAAATTGATTAATTAAAAACATATCTTATGAACAAGTGTCATATGAAATGAGTAATGGTTTTTTGGAAATGTGGTATTGATAAGTCATGATATTGGCTCCTAATATTGTAACAAATTTTATTGTAATCTTAAAAATGTGAGGTGTATCATAAACTAAATGTTTTGATATTGTGCACTATAACTAATAGATGAAATGATATTTTTGGGCAAGAATCCAACAATACAATTTCAAAAAAAAGTTATGATTTCTTGTTGTTTAAAATGCAATATATCAATGGATTCATCCCTTTGAAAAACCCTTGAGAAACTTGAAATTTGTAAAGTAAATAACTAGAAATTATGATTGTGTTGTTGCAATGTAATGTAATATCATACAAACATTTTAACTTAGTTAAAATAAAATTATAATAAAATTTAAATAAAAATAATAATTATAATTATCAATAAAATAAAATATTTTGACTCTGTCAATTTACATAAAACTAAAATTAATAATTAAAAACCCTGAAATTAATAATTAAACTAGGCTAAATCTATTTTAACTTAGGATCTAATAAGGGATACGAGGTATCAAAAAGAGATTTGATCCTTTTAGGTGATTTGGAGCTAAGATGGATATAGGTTGGTTCATAAAAATCTCTACCATATCTTGGACAAATTGACAATAAAAATTGGTGCTAAAAGCGTCATTTCATCTATTTCTTGGCTATGTGTTTTGATGTTTATCACGGATCCATGTCTATCTAGGTTTACTAACCATTTAATTTATATCTGTGCAGTAACCTTAGTATTTGTTATAATATCTTATTGGAATTTGCACACATTTCCAATGATAACACCCCTTCCACTCTAAAAGAGGTTTGCATCTTAAGAGATTTGATAGCTCTCCCAGCTTGGTTGATTTGAAGTTAAGATGATTTTAGGCTAGTTTGTTTCCCTCCTTTAAATAGGTTATATTCCACCTGAATATCATGGGTCAATATCATGGGTTCTTAATACCATAGATCATTGTTATTTTTATTTTATTTTTATAGGGTTATTTTCATATTTTATTTTATTTTGACTAAGTTAAAATGTTTACATTACTTTATTTTACTATATATAATATATATATATATATATATATATATATATATATATAGATATATCAAATTTGACACGAGTCAAAATGTTTAAAATTACAAACATCTCTACCACACTGGGTTTGAGTATACTTCTTTAAACAATAATTAATATTCAAATAATATAAATATATTATTATGTTAGAAATAATTATTCAGATATCATTTTTAAGATTCCACTATGTTAAGTAAGTCATTCATCTATGACCATTTCCATGAGAGGTAGTAGTAATTGACTAATTTCTCATGATTTTTGAATAATCCACTAACCATTTCCATGAGAGGTAGTAGTAAGTGACTAATTTCTCATGATTTTTGAATAATCCACTTAGCATTCATTGCATCCAATGATGTTTATAGAGTGAAGTGAAATTGAAGCTAGTGAAATGAATAAATTCCAAAAATAATATCTAATATAATACAGTGCTAAAACCCAATATTATTATTATTATTATAAAAATAATTTTTATTTAAATTATATATTATAAATTAAAAATATAATATTTCATTTAATTAACCACTTAAATCTAAATTTTTTTATTTTTTATTTTTAAATTATTAAATTTTCTTTATATTATAATATTTATTTCTACTTTATTGGTATTCCATTAAAGATATATTATTACCTCTCAAATTAATTAGAATAAGATCTACATGAAAGAGTAGACAGTTACATAATTCTTTTCAAAATTAAAATTAAAATTGTATTTTAATTTTCATGTACTAATGTATAAATATATCTAATTACTAAAGATGTTTTGAGATTTATTATTTAAATATGGATTATAAATATATCTAATTACTAAAGATGTTTTGAGATTTATTATTTAAATATGGATTATATTTTAAAGTGAGTTAAAGAAATAATTTTTCCATTTTAATTATTTGTCAAGATCATTATGTTTATAGATGTTTTTATTCGGGAATATGATTTCTAGAATTTTTTTTGTTTGCTAAGGGGTCTGAGTCTTAAAATGATTGTATGATTAACTTTTGGTTTGAGAAAATGTGACCGATGAGCATCTAAGCTATCAAAATCACCTAGGATCACACCCAGCATGGGATACACCTGCCCTTAACATGCCTGGATTTTTGCCCACAAAGTTTCAAAGTGGGGACCTTCACATCATGGAGTGCCTTAAGAGTACATTTCATCATCGTCCATATTACGCCCTATGGGCTTGGCTTCCAAAATTTTAGTCTAATTATCAATAATTATTACGTGGATGATAAAGATTTAGCATTCGCATAATATTCTTAGTAGTAGTTACAAATTAAAGGTTGAGATTTATCTCAAAAATAGTTATGCCTTTTCCTACCTTAAATTAAATTAATTAATTAAGAAAATATCGCATAAACATGTTCCATATGACCATGAATCATGATTTTTTGAACATGTAGTATTATCACATCATGGTATTGTTAAAAAATCTATTTAAAGGTTAAAAATATTCATGGTGAAGTGGAGCTGGATCTCCACGGTTAAGAATCTTGTTATATGTTTTTTTAAATGTATATATGTTTAACACATCAATTCTTTAAAAAAAAAATTATAGGCTCATATTTTATTACCTCGTAAAAACAAAGATATTTGTACATGATTTTAGCCATTTACTATCATCCTTCTTTACGACAGATGGCCTAAATCTAGCTAGTGGGAAACAATATATATTTAACCATCTGCCTATAGAGTAGCTAGTCCAAAATTGAACAAATTACAATATTTGCAACATAACCAAAGTTCTTATAAAGTCATCAAACTGCAAAACACTATCAACAAACATGAAACAACTAGGAGTCGAAAGAGAAGACTAGAGCTAGGTCTCTCACATTAGATCTTGGGAATGTAGAAGTAGTGGCTATGCTCGGAATGTAGGACTCAATTTGAGCCATATGGGCATTGATCCTTTACATATAGAATCTCATATTCCTCTACTCTCTTTTCACATCTGCAAGGTTGGAGAAGATTTACTTGTTGGCTTGTTTTTCCATCAGAATCATGCCAATCAAAGTTTTCATCTTCCAATAAAGAAATAAGGTTTGAAGATACTAATTTTTGTTTCCCTTGATGTGACCAATGTTTAAAACAAATTGCCCAAATTCCTCCAAAATTTCTAGGTCTGAAAGAGTGTGTCTGTCTCTAGCTGCCATGCTTTCAAGGGTCTAAATTTCATTTTGAATATCAATAGGGACGACCAATTGGAAAGTCTCAACAACATCTTGGGCTTGATGTTGGGCTCTGTTACAGCCCTAGGAGCCTCTACCCCACTCTTATCCTCCTCATACATTGGCACAACAAGATGGAAAATTGACAATGGTTCATGCAGGTATGGCCTAGCGACAACACACAACAAAGGGGACACGAGTGTTCAAAGAGGGGCTTAGGTTGAAGGGTAGGATGCCACAAAGAACCAACGCGTCTTATGCTAGTGAGAAAACAACAAACTGAGACAAATATGCTCAAATTCGTACAAAACCAAACCACTACATCCAATAAATCACCCCAAGGCCTATATCTGGACATCAAGTCTCTACAGTCAAACCAGGTATATAAATTAAAACAAACCACAAACAAAATTGTGAAATCACAACCCAGAAAATGATCCAACTACTAAACCCAACACTGAAAGGTAATGAGGCTACGACAAAACAATAATTGTGAGGTTTCAAAGTTACCAAGGCAACGCAAAGCACCACATAACGATGGCAAAAAAAATGTGGTTGTCTGAGGACCAGGGTTGTCAGGTTGACCCTCATACTCTACTACCAATTCTCTTTCAAGACTGGTGCTCACTCCCCTTTTGAAAAACCTCTCTCTTCCATGGTGTAAAGTGTTGTGTCGCTACTGTTAAAAGGGAGCTCTCTATAACTCTGGCTCACCCAACACCCCTTTAAATTTAGAAAGTTGTTATACTTTTGATAACAACCAAAACACATGGTTATTTTGAGGCCACCGATTTCTCAAAACACCTACCAGAACCTTCTAATAATGACAACTTTCCAACACTCAACAAGGAATCAACATAGCTAGTGTTATTGTTCCCTCCTCTGATTGTTGTTGACAAACATTCAAGAAGGTGAACTAATAAAACTTTGCATGTTTTTGCATGCATGGGGTGGCCATGCCACCTTATAGGGTGGTGGGCTCGACTACTCACACTGCCCAGTTCCTTGATTGGCAAGTCCATTAAGCAATTTTTAATATATATATAATAATAATAATAATAATTTAAAATAAAGTTATAATTTAGTTAATTTTGATGTTTTTATTTTATTTTTCTTTAAACCTTGATAATGTGAAATGTCAAAAACTTGATACAAAGAGAAAAATATATGCAATAATAGCTCAAGATTAATGTATCAAACCTTTTCTAAGATATAACTTTATTTTCAATACGTCAACAGTAAATGAAATAATTTTCTTATGATAAAGATAAAAAATATTAACTAGCTAATTGTCTTAAACTAAAGCAAAAGATGAAACTAATTTCGCTTTTTTATAACTAGAATGGTTGTACTTTTATTACCCTTTTCCACAACAAATTTACCTCACAAACTATGCTTTGAAACACACTTTCATCCAAGTTATCCTTGAACTTGATTAGGGAGGTGAGATTGGCCTCTCAAGTAAATTCATGCCCACCTTTGACTTAAAATTCGTTCCACTTCTCAAATCCAACTAGGGGCAACCCCTAGAGTGGCATTCTCTAGTCTTTGGACCAACTGTGTAGTGAAATACAAACTATTATTCTAGATGAATATCCTTCAGGAATGCTCCAACCTTTGTTAGAGTGACCCAACTGCAATAAAGAAAAAACGAGCTAATGCCCACATTTATCTCCTCTACATGGCTACATAACCCCTCAATGGATAGTTCTTCCAACTAGTATGTGATCTTACTCAATGAAAATTGTGTTATATTTTAGCCCAATTACCACAATAATCCAAGAAAATACAATATAGTAAAAACCAACCACATTGTGTAAGAAAGACGCAAGTTTTAATAATGAGTTCTTTTTATTATGGCATATTATCTCACAAAACAATAACAACATTCTCTAAAGGGAGGCTAACTTGTTATAAAGCTTTTCTAATGGCTAGAAAATGGCTAGCTAATGCCTAGTTGATTTCTCTTCTAGGAAATATTATGTACTAGCCATCCACATGTCAGGGACTTAGTACATCATAAGTTTACCCATTAAGGGGTTGAATTGAGTCAAATTCCCCTTAGAAAATCCACCCCCCTTTGCTTGTGGTTTGAATGTTATAGAATTCTTCATAAATGCTCAAGTGTCTCACCAGAATGTCCATCAACCTCTCCAACTACTAGACTATAAATTGAATTCTCCTCGATCCACTCGCTTTGGTTGACTAATTGCTCTATTTAGTTGAATATGACCTCCTTTTGACTTGTAATGGCTAGAAGAGTATCCAAATGCTAAATTCTTAGTCCAAGATGCTTAAATGTTCCACTTTCGACTTCCAACAACTAGTTCAACCTCTCACATGGCTAGTTGACTTGACCTTTCATGGATAGTAAGCTTCTACTTGCCACCTTTTTGACTTATCTCCATCGTGTCAAGGAAAAATGGCAACATTCCGCAACCCACCTATTTTGGCTATTATTTGTCCAAATCTAACCTATGATGAGCCAGACTTGGCTCCCAAAGTCCATTATGTTTCCACATTACGTAAGTTTATGCCAAATCATCATGCCCAAATGGTAGATCTGTAACAACTTAAAGAATTTGAAGAATCTAAAACTAGGGTTATGTTCTTCATTTTTTGTAGAGCACTTTTGACATAATGCATGTCAAAAACTACCTAATGCTACCCCTTTTATACCACCTAGAAACTTGTAGTACAAGTTGAACAACATTAGCCAACTATAACTTGACAATGCCTTCATTATTTGGAAAAGTTCAATGTGGCATGTCATCATCTCATCAAGTTGAGCAATTTGGGACCATGTTTACTTTTTGACTTTTGAGACCACTTACATTAGGAAATGTGAATTTCCTCGAGAAATGTGAAAAGTTGACTTTGTGAGATTGCCATGTATGAGAACTATCTAACATATATTGCACTAAGGATAAGGCCACATACATATTCAATAGCCACATAACCATGCGGTAAGACATAGATGCACCCTTATGTGGGCTGGACTAGCCCATACACTAGAGTTGATCACCCCTACATATTTAGGCTCCTCCAAAACCATGAGTCCCCAAGTAAGCTTATCCAAGGCCCTCCAATATTATCCAGGGTTAAAGAAGCGAGAGATGGACACAAAGGGAATGGACATGGTTCGAATAAACATAAGGTCTATGATATCTAATACAGGGCCTCACATGGTTGTTACAAGGATTTAACTTTTGACCTTGGGATTGTAATGACATGAAATGTATTACAAAATCATGTGTTCCCTTGCTTGTATGAGGGGTAACAAGGAACACTATCTATAATGTGTATCATCGAAGAAAAATATCCTCCTATTACCCCTAAAAGTGGAGGGTTAACAAACACTACATGAGTGCATGATTATTTGCGTGCTAGTTTTTTTCATCATAAAATAAAGAATCAAACACATTTGCAAATAAATACTCTTGGTGTACATATGATCCCCTTATTCTAATTTCAAGCACTAATTGAGGACACATCCACCACTACAAAATGAATATTTTTATTCAATGTTTTTCCTTATAAAAGATATTGGGTTAATCATTCTTCATACCACTATTTTTCAGAATCCCTCTTTTTCTTCTCTTTGCAAGGGGTTACAATAAATGTTCTTCAAGTTCCTATAAAAACATCCAAGTTTTTTTAACCACTCTTTTTTCAAAATACCTCTTTTGCTTCTCGTATCTAGGGAATACAATAAATGTTCTTCAAGTTTGTTTTAAAAGAAATTCCAAGCTCTTTTAACTAAGCTACTTTTACAAAACAATCCATGCTCTTTTAACCAAAACTATTGATGGTAATACCATACCAACCAATGGAGGTGAATAATTGATGAAAACGTAAGGCCTCCCATTAGTATTCACTATTGTTGATTGAGGGCATGTTTTAATATGATCAAAACAAAGTTGGAGCAATTTTCAAATGTGGTATATGCGACATTAGAAACCAATTAAAAATACCTCCAGTTGCACGTGACTCTTTGGGCTTGATTGTGTGTTCAAAAAAATTGAAGGAATTTTTTTAGATGCCACAATGTTCTTTATGAGGTAGGGGACAACCCATATCATAAGAGCTTCATAATTGTAGTCATTTTTCCTCCAACAATTTTGGATCACTTATTTAGCTATTATTTAAAGGGTTTGCAATAGGGGCAATATTAGTGAGGGCTTTTTTCTTAAGATAGAGCCTAAAGCCATGGATCTTGTTATCCAAATATTCAACATGTAAGCTTCAATGGATTAGAATAATGTGTTTGGTATATCCATACAAAAAGTGAATAAAGTTGACAGATAAAAGGTATCTCCCATGGCTGTAAATGTATCAATTCGCTAGTACAAAAAACAAGGTCACCCTAGAGTTGTGGTAAAAAAAATTGCATCATTCTTGTCAAATTTCTTTCCACCAACCTCATTTGATCTTTGTTTGCATTGCTATTTTCAATTTTAATTAAAGACCATAAGAATTGCAAAGGGACTTAACATGAGAATCTCAATTTGGCTTGCATTTTTCCTTAAGTTGTTGGATATTTTAATAATTTGTAAAGAAAGGACACTCAAGGGTGATTGGGCACCATCCTTTCTCATTCCAATAGTCTTAGCAAGTATTGGTTCACTTATTTTTGAACTAAATCTAGATGATGGCCTTATGGGTGATAGAGATGCAAAATAAAAGAACAATAGATCTAAGTTTGATTTTAAAAAAAAGATCATGCACCCCAAAATATTAATGATGAATCCATCTAGGGGAGAGGGGATGAAAACTAGATATATAGGAATTAACTCAACACCAACCCATTTTTAATTTTCTTCTTGGATCTAATTTATGCTCTCACATCCATTTACTTGGAAAATCTTTGCAGTTGTGTGGCATGGGGTGTGGGTGCTAGGTTGTCTTCACAAATAGAATTTATGAGTAGGGGGACAACCCATCCCATAAGATCTTCAAAATTGTAGTCGATTTTCATCTTATGATTTTGGATAACTTCTTAAGCTAGTTTTTAAAGGGATGCCAATAGGAGCAATATTAGCGAAGGTTTTGTCTTAAAATAGAGCCTAAAGCTACACATTTTGTTCTCCAAATCTTCAATCTATAAGCTTCAATAGATTTCCATCATGTATATGGTAGATCCATATAACCAATGAATGGACCTGATACAGAAAAGGGAACTCCAATGATTTTAAATGTATCAATTTTCTAGTACAAAAATTGGGAAAGCAGGCTTAGAGGAGCAGTAAAAGAGTTTGCGTCGTTCTTGTCAAATTTCTTCCCACCAATATCAGCTGATATTTGGTTGTGTTTCTATTTACAAGTTTAATTAATGAGCATCAGAATTGCAAAGGGAATTAACATGAGAATCTCAATTTGGATTGTATTTTTTTCCTAAATTTGTTGGAGATTTTAAGAATTTGTATAGAAAGGACACTCAAGCATACTTTGGCACCATCTTTAATCATTTCAATAGTCATGGAAATTATTGCTTCATTTATTTTTTAACCAAATCCAAATGTTGGCCTTATGGGTGATATAGATACAAAATATAAGAATGATAAATATAAGTTTGATAAAAAGAAATATCATGCACCTAAAAGTTATTGAAATTGGGTAGCATTGGTATGTACTCTCACATGCCCTTGGTGCTAGAATTGTGAGAGAGAAACACCCGCAAAATATGAATGTGTGGGCATTGCACCCATGTTGTGGGTTGTGTACCTAAAGTGATGGGGCTTCGTTCCCAAAGAAATTCTAATTTAATGTTTAAGGTTGATGTTGGAGGTTTCTTTAAGGACGGGAGGGCTTCCAAAGGGACCTAAGGACAAGTATAAATAAGAAGCCAATGAAGAGGCTTGGTGACAGGGATCATGAAGGAATATTATTCTTGTGTGGTAGATTAGGCTAAAAGTTACCTAGACGTAGGAGAAATGAAGTGGGTCAACACTTCTTCGTGATTGGTAAAGTTAGTTGCAACTAAGAGGAAGTTGGCCAAGTTTTATGTTGTTGAAAGGAGGCTGAGTAGGGTTGGTTTTGAGGGTTGAAGGAGGCCACAAGCCTAAAGAGGTAGCCACTAGTTGTGTTAGGTTACCCAGAACAAGGAAGAATCATCTTGCAACCTATTATAGGAAGGCCACAGGCCTATTAGTGTTGGAAAATTGATGAAATTGTAGAATAAAAATGATTCTACTTAGTTGATAATTACTTTTGAGATTTGTTGTATTTTTATTACTTAGTTTTACTTTTTCATCAAGTGATTACCAAAACATGAAGATCACAAAGACACAATGAACACAAGTTATGGGCCCCAAGCTGGGGAAAAACACCACAATTGGGGAAAACCTGAACAATCCTCTTCTTATAAAATAAAATCAAAGTGAGACCTCCAAGACCTAAAGACTAAAACTCCTCCAAGCACGAACTCATCCCTCCAAAAACCTTCCTCAAACAGATCAAAATTTATCAAGTCAAAGATGCTCAAACTCCACAAATTCTACTTCAACTCAACGTCTCTACCATCCACTTCAGGTTTGAAATTTAGACCTACAATCCTCGACCTTACAACTCACACAAAAACCCTAACATACTTGCGTGTGTGAGCAAAATAGGTCAAGAATTCAATTCTCCTTCTTCTTCCTTGAGTTTCTCTTCTTTCCTAGGCCTTCGCTCTGTTTTCTCTCTTGTCTTATGCACAGATCAAACTTGCTTGTCATCTCTTCAAATGAGGACAAAGTCTCCCACATATATAGTCAACTAGGACAACAAAAATGTTCCTCAACGAGGTCGACTTATCATGGTAGGGACAACTTGGTGTTGGAGGACAAAATGAATTTACATGAATAAAAAATTAATACTGTTTTTTTATTATAAAGAGTACAAATGTGACTTTAATATATGAAAAATATTCTTCTTGACTCAACCATTTCTAGAATCATGAAGAACATGCTTAACCTAGAATTAAGCATGAAACCCATGCTTGGACAAATAAACTTATTTTTCTTCTTTTACATAAAATACAAATTGTTACGAGTACAAAGATAATTATGAAGACCCAACCTAGTTACTTTTCTAATGCTCCCTCTTAACTAGGGACATATTCATAAAGACTCAACATGTCTATCTCAAGTTGAAATATTTAGATAAGAAGAGATCTAGATTGATAAGCATAAATGATTATAGTATCATCATAGCCAACATTGTCACATTACTATGGCCTTGACAAGTTGTTGTAGCGGCCACAACCACCCTCCAAAATTTTGTCTTAGCTTCATTTTTGAGCCTCCCTACCAAAAGTCCTTAGCAACATGTCTTACACTGTCCAAGTAAAAATGCTTCAGTTGAGTTTCAATGGCTTACCAAACTATTCTTGTCAACTTGTTTACCTCCCACCCACAGGCTAACACTCCGAGACTTAGTCATTTTCTGGTTGTTATTCTCACCTAGGAAATTGCACAATTCTGGAGGGGAACCAACCTTCCCTCTGGAAATTGGGCAATCCATCAGGACTATCTGCTGGGCTCCAGAAATGCGCAATCCAGCCAGGCAGAATTCCCTCTGAAAAATGTGCAATGCAACCCAACATTGGGCTTCATCTAAAAAATTACGCAATTCTTATTGACAGCCAGGGCTTCAGTCTACAATTTGCACAATGCATGAGGGACAACCAAACGTGCTCAGCTCAGAAACTACACAAATGTCTTCCCAGGCTTGCATACTATTGCATGTGCTCCTAGGTTGACCGGTCCCCTCTAGGACTGAGCAATCTTGATTTGCATTCATAGGCTGCTTTTCCCAAAAAAGAAAAAACATCCCTAGATTTTAGGGATCCATTTTTAGCGGTTGGAGGTTAAATGCAAAAGTCGTTTTAGAAACCTCCTGCCAAGTGTCGCTTTTTCATATATTTGTGGCATGCACGTCATAAGCTTCGATCTTATCAAAAATTATTTATTCGACACTTCAGAGCTCACTCCTCAGGTCGATCTTGGAGCTCTGACATCCCACATCGCATCTAGGAGCATTCGACAGTTTCAGCTCAGCTTTTTCTGGGAAAGTCCACTTTTCATGTATTTTGCTGCTTTTCTGTCACTTTTTGTATTTTGTCTTGCGTGAGCGTTGTTTTCTTGGTTTTTTTGAATGCTTGCTATATTTTTAATGCATGTTAGCTTGTAGAAGCATTGTTTCAGTTTTTCATTACATCTCACTGTTGTTGCATGCTTGACACTATTTCTGCACGGATGGTCGTTGTTGCGATGACTCGCTTCACACACATGATTTTTTTCCTGTATTCTGAATCTTGCATTAATTGTTTTCATGTATGATCATTCACTCTTGTTTGCACTCAACTTCCCATGCATTCATACTTTTCATTTTTTCAATCGCCCATCGGCGGGTCTGGGCTGCCTTGGCTCGGACCTTGCCTTGACCGGTTGGAAATGCACATTTTTTAGAGTGAATGCTCTACCTTCCTCCCAAAAATTGCGTAAAGATAACCCAACACTAGCCTCTAGGCTTGCTCTGTGCAATTCTGAGAGGCAGTGCCTTGTTGGCCACAGAAATTGCGCAAATGCAGTTGTTGGTTTGCAACCACTATTGACTGAAACCATGCATTGCATAGTTTCAGTCCTCAGTAGGTTAGGATGGATGTCCATTGTGTAGATTCAGTAGTTAGTCAGCCTCATGACAGCCCAGACTGTGCCTTGCGTAATTTTGGCATTCAGTCTCCCAGCCTCCTGGTGAAAATTGCGCAATATTCCTAGTTAGTCAATTGGGTATGTTGCATGTCAGTCCTCAAGTTGATTTTGGTTTTCAATTGAAAGACTGCCTGCCATGAGTGTTTCTATGTCTCAAGTTATCATAGGTGTTTGTCTGTCTCTCATCAGTAAAGTTACAATGGCCTCCAAGGGAGCAGGGTCAAAGGACACCATCGAGAGCGCAACTGGAGATGCAGTTGAGAAAGTGTCAAAGAGCTTGCCCATTTATAAAGACACCAAGTTGTTCATAGAAAAATATATCAAGATGAAATGGTAGGACGTCAATGACACCTTCTCAGGCATATTTGAGTAATATTTGGAAGACCGTAGGGTCTATGTCAACATTCACAGGTCTCACTTGTACTGGATTGTATGCAGGTATCTCGCGTTTCCATGTGTGAAAATGATCCACTGGATTGTCTTGAACATTGATCCAGAGACAATGGTGTTAAGAAGTTTCATTGGAACACAACTTGCGACCTTCAGGGCAAAGGAATTTCATGAGATGTATCGCTTACCATAGTCAGTGATCATGATGGATAAACCCTTCAACAAACCCCGCAGCAATGCAAACTTAGGACATATCTTGAAGAGTTGGGTAAAAGAGAGAGCCAAGTTCGGGACAACACCCAGCCAGGTTTGCAATATGGAGATACTACAGAAGGCATATCGGCTCTTGGTCATCTTGCATGCCTCTTATACAACTAAGAGAGCATAGAAACCTTACTGCAGAGTTGGGTGATCGTGTTGGATCAACTGGTGAGCAAAGGAAGACCGTGCAATTGGTATGACGTGTTGGCTCTCAGGTTGAAGGAATAGGTAACAGAAGCCCGACATCTGCCCAAGGGTCAGTAAGCAAAGATACACATGTCCACTAATATGTTGGATGCAATCTGTTCTCGTCAGCAGTTCTCAGGCTTGGGTTGTGCATGGACACCTTCAGAAACCTCTATGCACACTTATTGCAAGTTGTTCTTTGAATGTAGCTTCTGTGGAGTTATACAATTATCAGACCACTTCGTCACCCCGATGTAAAAGATGATATTTGAGTAGGATCCACCTTGCATGTCGTAGGTAGTGATGGAGGCATTGATCGACGTAGCAGATTGGTATGCCTCACCCCTTGGCACCTTCATACAAATGTACAACGCAGAGAAGGCTTCACATGTTTTACTGAAGTTTTCCATGGAAAAATTTCTTCATGTAAGAAGTGTCATGTCACATCTCAATAGGGTTGTTAGCTAGACTACACAGGAAGAAGAAGGCACCTTAGCCTGCTCTTCTTTTGTGGATCGGGTTTTATGAGATTCAAAATCTCAAGCATGCTGAGGCCGAGACGAAGGAATTCAAAAGATTCACCTTTGACACTAGAAGTTTCAATCTGTATGACCCGCATTGCTCAGTGAAGGACCACTGTGAGAGAGTGCAACATACTTGGATCCATGGGGCATGTCATTGGTCTGAGGAAGACCAATGGAGATACTATTATCACTTCTCCAAGCTCAATGAACCGGTCAACATAGTTATAGAGTGGTTAGCAAAGTAGAAGGCGATGGTATCTCAAAGAGAAGCCTCATCAACAACAACTTTGACAAAGGCAAGAGAAAGGTTGTTGACAATGTAGAGGTAGAGAAAAGCTGCAAGTTTAAAGCAGATCCACTTGTGTTGAAAGCAACTTTGGAGATTGAGGCTAAGAGGCGACATCGCGACAGGAGGATCATGTAAAGGCAAAGAGAGAAACAAAGGATAGAAGAAACAGAAAAGGAGTTGTAGGAGTTGAAGAAAAAACTCAGGGAAGAATATGAGCTACGCAGAAGAGAGAAGGAAGCACAACAGGAGCAGATATAATAGGAGGTGCATCATGCACAGATAGATGAAACTGCAACCATACAGGTTATGGAATCATCCGAGCAACTAGCACAAAGAAAATAGGGTGATCAGTTGTAGGAGCAGGACCTTGCTCAAGAGATTGAACAGATGCTAGAGCAGATGGGCACAGATATGGTTCAGCTAGAGTCAGCTCAGGATATTGACCTCATGCCTCAAGACCAAGATTTCACCTCACCGGCTTCACCATATACAAAAGTAGAGCAGGTCCCAAGCAATCAAGGAGACACAAAGATCTTTGAAGAAAATCTAGAAGTGGATATGCTCAACATATCTTTTGACGAGTCACAGCAACAAGTTGTGCAATTGCGCAGAGTGCCTAATCCAGATGTCCATGTATCTCCTATGTAGTTTGAAGAACGAGTGATCATATCTAATGTGCGTAGACATCCATTCGCATTAGCTGATGCTACCAAAGCATATGATGAAGCCACCAACTTGAGTGTTAGATTCTTGATAGCTAAGAACAAGCACATGGCTAGGGAATTATAAGCAGCCAAGCAAGGAGGATAACAGTTTACAACATCCGCCAGAGCAAAGTTGAGGAGAGTGATACTAAATGAAGTATCATCTCTCGAGACAGTGATGCAGAAGTTATATTCCAGATTTGTCAAAATGAATAAGTGAGTTTTCCTTCTCATCGATTGGCAGTAGCGTTGTGCTAGGAGAGCACACATCTTATCATATATGCACACTATTTTCGATCACATGAAATCATGGACAATGAGGTACAAAGGATCCCCATCGCACTTGCCAAAGATGATGAAGCCAAAGGCAATAGAGTAGAAAGCACACCTCTGGAGTCAAATCCAGAACTATGAGGAACTCCTGTAGTTCATCACCAGATTGCAAGCTTCACATACATGGGTGTTCAGGAGCATGGATATCATTGTGCGCATGCATGTGATCCCATCCATTTGCACACTCACAGTGAAAAGCCTTGGCTTCTCCATAGTGCATAGCTAGTACATCTCTTTGGAGGAGCAGGTAGCAGTGACTATAATGTTCTGCTATCAAGGCTAGTGGTTGGTCATGGTTGTATGTATGATTAGATCTTTCACTCTTTTAATATAACAGAGCCAACGCGTTTCATGCATATGTTTTTATTGTAGTTTTACTATCCTAGTTACTCTAATGATATATGTAGTTGTTGTTTACACATGTATGTATGGACTATTCTGTATATGTTTGTATTAATATTATCGAAATGTGTTGTTGGTATAACCATCAATTTGGATCGTCGGCTATCCTGATTTCCATCTTGTGATGTCTTGTTGCTTATGTGTTCCCTTTCAAGCTGCGTGCTATCAAAAGTTTCTAAGAGGCGCACTCATCTCCCTGTGCTGTGTGTTAGATCCTGTCATGCACCTTCCTTCACTTGTTGCAAAGGTCACACCCTTTCTACCAACAAGGGAACTTTCTTACCTCTGCATGCAACTGCGGTCAAGGTGATACCATACTACCCCACTGCTGGGACTCCTACACCAAATGGTCTGTGGTCTATTTGGGACTTCTAACTAGGATATCCCTTGACATGTTGGCGGGTCTAGCACCATAAACATTTCTGGCGCTAGAAGGAGGGCTAGATGACAAGATGAGTCCTCACATCCTGTTTTGAATCTTTGCACATCTGTCATGAATATCATTAGAGTCATCCCTCCACGATGTCCATCTAATACACAACCCGTCGACATCACGAAGGAATTTTATGATCTCTTATCGGAATTCATGTACGATGGTGAAGGCAAAGTGGCCTGCCCTTAGTGCTTACATGACTTCCTTGCATTATTAGAGGATGCAGATGAGTTTGATGAAGTCAAGGTCAACTTGATGCTTTCACACACACTTCGTGAATCCCTATAATGATGGTGCCACAACCTGCCTCATGATTGTGTGCACTCACTTAAGAAGTTTTGTGATCTAATTGAATCTACTTTCCATCATTTTGATCTTGAACCTCTTGACAAAAAAATGTTAAAAAACAGAAGACTCCACAAGAATTGCCTATGGATTTTTGGCAGCCCTTCGATGTACTTCAGTTTGAAGCTTCGAAAAACCAATTGAAATTCCAATATATTTGGGACAAATTTGAATATTTCCTTCACAAATCATTCTATCCCAAGATGAATTTGAAGTTCAAACCTCACTCAGCATACTTCGGCGATGGAGTTGTGCACTCACAGGTGGACACAGTTGCTACCACAAGTGACTATCCATCTTCCCCTCATCAAACAGCTCCACCACTGCAGAGTGATGTGGGAGAACATGCACAAACATCTATTTAACTGTCACATCCTCCCATCATCACTACTCTCAATTTATGTGCATAATTGGTTGGGAAGCCCATGGGTTGTCACTTGAATTTGTTACCTCAGCCTCCGTCTTCGCGTTTTATTGATCCTCCGAATTGTATTGTCTTGTGTTCTTTTGTTCCGGACTTTACAACTATTGTGAATGAGGATCAAGCCATCGACAGAGTTGTGTTGCACAACCAACCTACATTGTCATTTATGATGAGTATGACTGGGAACCTAAACATCAAACCACGATGAAGGATGATCTCCTTATGTCTATGCCTCTTCCACTTTTTCCTTACATCTTTGGTGATTCTGCTATTCTAATTTTCCTTGTGTAAATCCATCCATGGACGCATCCACTACTGATCATTCACAAAACAAACCTAATGTCATTCCATCATTCAGTAGTGGGGAGGACAAATTCTTCATTGAAAATCCACTCGATTTTTCATCTACTTTTTCTAAAAACACAAAGGGTGAACATTCTTGCTTCTCATCTACCCCTCTGTTTGATTTATTTGATCATGAGGATGCCGATGAACTCATTGATTTTTCTGATCGTAGTTGTCATGATCTATTTACCCACATATTCAATCATGATGATAAAACTATTGTTGTTGATTTTTCAAAGCCACCTATTTATGATGATATATTTGTCAATGAAGTCGAAGCTCCGTAGGCTGTCGAGGCACTTTAGCCCAATCTGATGGTTATATCAGGCCCTCGCTGACTTGAGGTTGGTTTCACTTTTGATTAGGAAATTTTTGACACACCCAAGGCTCCTCATCACTCATCTGTATGAATTGAAGATCAACCCAACACACAAATTTTGCTTCCTCCACTCAAACTACATGATCCCATTACTCATGCATTTGAGGAATCTTACACAACAAGCACACTTGAACGACACAAGTTGTCTACCTTTCTCATGTTTTCTTGCATGTCACAGTCAAGAGAATGCATATGCTTAACACCTGCACATAGTGTAGCACAACACCATGGCAACTCCATAGAGTGCATGTCATGTGCTTTCACTTTTTTCTTTTATATGGACACATTTAAACTCAGAGTGTGTTTGTCTTAATTTTTTTTTTTCATGTTTGTTGGTTCGCCTGACTGTGCTCTTCACGAACCATGCCTTCACCAACATGGGTCAACCAATGCACTGGTGTCTGCATTGGAAATATCACTTCACGTGATTAGACCCATACACCGTTAGCTTAGGGGTAGGAGTAGTGTTTGCTTTATGTTTGGTTTTCTTGCATGCATATTTTCTTTCTTTCTTGGTTTGTTTGTTTGCTTTCCTGCTTGCTTCACCTACTTTCTTTTCTTTCACATTTTCTTTTGCTCTTCACTCTTTTGTTTGTTTATTTTTTTAGGTCTGTAGGTTAGTTTCACATGAAACTATGCATGACTCTTGAAACAAGAAGGTAAAGTACAAGAGGACTTGTACAACTATCAGTACTTGGTTATCTATTGTCCTGTCTCTTTATGTAGAACTTTTTTTCCTTAGTTAATGATACACCAATGGAAAATATATTCTCTTCAAAATGAACCTTGGTGAAAATACAACGCTTGTGCGCTAACTAGTACCGCGTAATCTGGTTTGTTGTTTTGGGTTAATCCTTGTCAGCTCAGTCAAGTAGAGAAAGGTGAGGGGGGGAATTTAACAAGCATGTGAGAGGTATATATAACATACATCTCTTAAGAAATAACCTCTTTTTCACTCAATAAGTCGGGATCCCTCTTACACCTTTGAAATAAATAAGTTCTATGCACAGTTCTTGAAAAATGAAAAATGAAAAAATGAAAATGTGAAAAATTTTGAAAAATGAATAAGGCGAAAGAAGAGAAAGGCTTCCTGCACAGAGAGGTTATGCAAATAACTCCGTCGGGGTACTAACCAGGCTCACTGGCAACAGAGCGATGCTTGTGTTCCTACATGACTCCATCAGGGTACTATCTAGGCCTGGTCGGAGTAGAGCAACACCAAAGATGAAACTTAAACTATCACTGTCATATTTCTTATGTACGAATATACCCCACATCCCCAATCGAAACAATTGTGTTGACTTCGCTTGGAATGTGTGTTGACCGATCAAGTGCATGGTAGGTGCTACATCTTTCAATCAAACTAGTGTGGAAACCAAGATGATCTAAGAACTGAACAATACTTCCGGAAGAGTTAGACTTGCTTTTCATGAAACAAGGTCCATTCAGAGAGCTGAAGTTTTACAAGTGTGTTGCCAAGTGTTGTAGTGGCTACAACCACCCTCCAAAATTTTGCCTTAGCTTCATTTTGGAGCCTCCCTACCAACCATCCTTAGCAGCATGTCTTGCATTTTCCAAGTACAAATGCTTCAATTGAGTTTCCGTGGCTTACCAGCCTGCGCTTGTCAACTTGTTTGCCTCCCTCCCACAGGCTAACACTCCGAGACTTAGTCATTTTCTAGTTGTGGTGCTCACATAGGGAATTGTGCAATTCTGCAGGGGAACCAAACATCCCTATGAAAATTACACAATCCATCTAGGTTTCCGGCTGGGCTCTAGAAATGTGCAATCCATCCAGGTAGCCTTCCCTCTAAAAAATGCGCAATGCAGGCCAACACTGGGCTTCATCTCAGAAATTGTGCAATTCTAACTGACAGCCAAGGCTTCAGTTTAGAAATTATGCAATGCATGAGGGACAACCAGACTTACTCAGCTCAGAAACTGCGCAAATTTCATTCCCAGGCTTGCAGACTGCTGCATGTGCTCCTAAGTTGATAGATCCCCTTTAGGATCGAGAAATCTTGATTTTCATGCATAGGTTGCTTTTCTCGAAAAAAAAGAAAAAGAAAAAACATCCCTAGATTTTAGGGATCCATTTTTAGTAGCTAGAGGTTACATGCAAAAGCCCTTTTAGAAACCTCCTGCTCAGTGTCGCTTTTTCCTAGATTTGGAGCATACACATCATAAGCCTCGATCTTATCAAAACTTATGTATTTGACACTTCAAAGCTCACTCCTCACATCAATCTTGCAGCTCTAACATCCCACTTTGCATCTAGGAGCATTTTGCACATTCAACTCAACTTTTTCTGGGTAAACTCGCTTTTCATGTCTTTTGTTGCTTTTCTGTCGCTTTTTGTATTTTGGTTTGTGTGAGTGGTCTTTTCTTCGTATTGTTGAATGCTTGCTGTCGTTTTAATGCATGTTAGCTTGTAGAAGCATTGTTTCATTTTTTCATTACATCTCACTATTGTCGCATGCGTGACACTGTTTCTACATGGACAGTCGCCATTGCGGCGACTCACTTCACACACATGCTTGTTTTCCTGCTTTCTGAATCTTGCACTCATTGTTTGCATGCATGATCATTCACTCTTATTTGCACTTAGCTTCACCATGCATTTAGACTTTTCATGATTTCAGTCGCCCATCATCGGGTTTGGGCTACCTTGGCCCGAACCTTTCCTTGCCAAGCTGGAAATGCACATTTCTGAGAGTGAAGGCTTTGCCTTCCTCCCAGAAATTATTCAAACTGGCCCAACAATGGTCTCTAGGCTTTATCTGCGCAATTGTTGGCATTATGGATAAAGTGTTGTCCTTGATGGCAACTCTTGCAGGTGATGGAGCACTGTACATCAGGTCAGTAGCAGAGATTGATGATCAGCTTTCAAATATTGGAGAAAGTAATGGGTACGTAGGTACTCACTACAAAAGGCGCGTACACGCAGGTATTCCATACAAAAAGTGCGTACATACCCGCAGGTCACCCGTTCAAAAGGTGCGTAACCCCAGTGCACACTCTTCAAGGCAGTAAAGCGCGCACACGTGGGGTTTCTTATGTTTAACCCTTGGTATTTAGCCGACGGTATTGTATTATTATGGTTTTGGCCCGTGGTATTGGTCCATGATTTGAGGAAGAGCTTGCTTATATAAAGCAAAGGAGATCATTTGGCTTGGGTATCTTTTGAAAATTGAATATCTTAAGATCTGAAATATTGGGTTCTCGGTTTAAAAGCTTGATCTATAAAAGAGAAATTGAAAGAGAATTTGTGAAGGGTGATCTCTCGAGCGCAAGACCAGATCTGAGCATCTGACTGTATTTCGGCCCTAATCAGAGGTACGCAGGTGATTAACGGTGCGAGTGTGTGGGTACGCAGAGGCGACGAAGGGGCAGTGCGTGGGTACGCAGAGGCGACAAAGGGGCAGTGCATGGGTACGCAGAGGTGACGAAGGCGCAGTGCGTGGGTACGCAGGGCGACAGAGGTTCAGGTGCGTACGCACAGAAACAGTACGCGGCGCGATAGTGTCTTTGGGTGCTTGGCTTCAGTGAAGTACGCGGTGCGATAGTGTATCTGGATGCGTACCTTCAGCAACAGTACGCAGCGTGATTGAAGAACATGTGCGTAGGCACGCGGTGCAACAGAACGCTATCTGCGGGTATACGCAGGGGCGCAGAAGGTGAAGTGTGTGGGGACGCAGGCCAATGAAAGGAAAACTGCGTATCTGTCTTAAGATCTTCTGTTGACTGGATTTTTCTGTTGAAAAAGGTGTTCTGGGTTTAGTTCTGTTATTGTTGATCTGGTTACTGCAGCTGACTGTGTAATTTACATATACTTGATGATCATTTGATGTATATGGATCCAGTTTGAAAATTTATGAAAAGTGGTCCTTGAAAAGAAGTAGGGGGTTGTAGCTCCCTTCCAGGAGAGACTGGAAAACGAGAGAGAGTTGTAGCTCTCCGCAGGTTGCAGCCTGCGTACTGGTAAAGAACTGCACCAGTACAAGACCATTGCAAAAGGAGTTTCTAATTTGAAAGAAGATAGAGACATATTGCAGCAGGTGGTTTTCACCCACATTGGGTTTCCACCTTATATCTGGTGTTCTTTGATGTGACTGTCTGTTTTTCTTGCTCATTATTTTATGGTACTGATATGCAAAATAATTCAAAGTGTAAATAAGGAAGATTTGTTAAAAGAACTAGATAATACTGATTCACCCCCCCTCTCAGTATTATTTTCAACAATTGGTATCAGAGCAGGTCCTTCTGAAAGAAGCTTGATCGCTTGAAGGAAGATCTTTCATCATGAGAAACTACGAGAGGGAAGCATCTATCAGGCCACCGGTTTTGATGGGACAAACTTCAATTATTGGAAGGTAAGAGTTACTGCCTATCTTCAATCTCTTGGTACAGAAGTTTGGAACATTGTAGAGACAGGCTATGCTTTTCCTTCAACTACTCCTACAGATGCAGACGAGAAAAAGAAGTATGAAACAAATGCAAAGCAGTCAGTACCCTATTAGGATGTATATCCCAATCAGAATTCATGAAGGTAATGCACTATAAATCCGCAAAAGAGATATAGGACAAAATTGTCACAAGCTATGAAGGAGATGAACAGGTAAAGCGTGCCAAACTCCAAACTCTCAGGATTCAGTATGAGACTCTCAAGATGTATAATGATGAAAGTGTGGCTAACTATTTTCTTCGGGTAGATGAAGTTGTTAATTGTATGAAAAATCTAGGTGAAGAAATAAAAGAGGCTATTGTGGTTGAAAAGGTTCTAAGATCATTGTCCCCCAAGTTTGAATCTAAAGTATCAGAAATAGAGGAAAAAGAAAATCTACGAATTCTTACTATGTCTCAGCTACATGGAATTCTAACTGCTTATGAAATGAG
>APFE030540111.1:76710-131022 GCA_000404065.3 Pinus taeda | reverse complement strand
ATTTTGACGTGGTTAAAACCCTCAAAGAGGGAAACAGTCCACGGCCTGAGCCAACGCGGCCACTTCAAGCAATTTATTAATAAAAGAATGAAAATTTACATAAACTTCTCTCGTGAACGGTTAACCTACAAATGACCCTCCATGCGCTTTAAATAGAATTCATGGACCAATCGAGTGTTAAGCCACAGATCAAGTGTTGGTAATACCAAGGAGAGAATGAACCGTCGGATCACTACATATCGTGACCGTCGGATTGTAAGTTACAAATGTACATAGTAAAGAAACACACTTTACCTAACTCTATGCTAGACCAAGTTATACTTAGCTATTCCTATGTGTCGGAATATACTAACACATCCACCATTTCCACCTACTCTCACACCCTCAAAACAGCGAAAATTGCTCTCGGACTCCTCCTGTAGGCCTCCTGTAGTTTCCCTGTTTTCCTCCTGTGGTTTTCCTGTGTCCTGCTGTAGTTTTTCCTGTAGGCTTTCTTTTGAAGGTCGAGTGTGGGAAAAGCCTCCAAAAGGCCACCTAAGACCTCCTAAGACCCATCCACACCATCCTACATCCTCCCAAGCTCCAAAATCGCCCTCTAGTGCCACTTGTTCGTTGCCACACTCGCACACAATAAATTAGATGCATGTTAAATTTACATAAAAACACATAAAAATCCAAAAATATGTTTTTTGCTTATTTACTTCCAGAAATAGCATGGTTAGAATCTTAGATGTTGTTTACTTCCTTGAGTAGGTAATGGCACTTCCTTCATAGTTTTCATGATGTTTTTGGCAAAAGTAGAATTAGATTGTTAATTAGGGCTTACTAGGTTTTGCTTTACATTTCAGTCTTTCTCCTTTCTGCAGTTAGAATAACATCTATAGAGTAATCTTTCTTTCCTTTCATCACACATAGAACTTCTTCTGAATTTTATAGAAGTCGGCTTGAGATCCTCGTGATCTCGCGCCGGCTGACCAAGTGACAACCTGCGGTGAGAACTAGTACTTGTGCATATAGCACCGACGCTTCCAAGTTTGTTACGAACTACCAAGTCGATAAAAGTAAAGTTGGCAGCCCAGGAGTTGCAGCGTTCTTGCTGCAATACTGGCGCTCACCACTTTTTGGCGCCATTGCCAAGGAAGCGTCAGAGTATTCTGTGATTACTATTTTCTTCTATTTCCTATTGCAACATTCTACTAATAGTTCATTTCGGCAAAAGTAGACTAGTCATTTCTTTTCTTTCAAGTTCTACATTTCCTTGCTTTCCTTCTCGATTCTGCGATTTTCCGTTCAACAAGTTCATTTCAGCTAGTTGCAATTTGTTTTGTTCAATTTACAATTTCAGTTTCTGTAGGTACTTTGAGTGTGGGGAAAAATAAAAAACCAACCAAAAATATTTCCTTTCATGTCTCGTAGAAATAGAGATAACTAAGGAAAAATTTTGCCCAACACCCCCACTGCTTCACACAACCAACCTTCTCTCTTCTTCGGTGGCTGCAATCAAGAAGAACCCTAAGGTAAACAATTAGACATATTTGAAGAACCTATAGGGGAAGAAGAAGAAGAAGAAACCATTCCTCCGAAGCCAATGGCTGAAAATAGCAATGCTAGGGGAAAGGGAGAGAGAATAGAGGGTACCTTCCCCATTCGGGAAACCAATGGGGACACCAAAATGAAGAATATAAGTCCTTCAACCCTACCTCACTTCCATGGTCTGCCTACAGAAGATCCTGACACCTTCTTGTTCGAGTTTGTTGTCATATGTGGAACTTATGACTATGCAGAAGACGAGAAAAAGTTGAAACTATTCCCTTCTACTCTCAAGGATGCAGCATTGTGTTGGTTCATGGGATTACCTGGCAATAGCATCACAACTTGGGCTCAAATGCAGCAGGCCTTTAACGACAAGTATTGAGACTATTGTAGGTCAAAAGATACTAAAGAAGAAATCTTACGAATGACCATAGGAAGTGATGCGTCCCTGGAAGACTATGAAGAGAGGTTCCAAATCAGTTACAAAAGGGCTAGGTGTACACTTGACCCTGAGTCTCTGAAGTTGGCCCTGCTCAGGGGAATTCGAGAAGACCTTTCAGACACCCTCCATTACTAGCTGGGGGAGACATTTACCAACTATCCTATGAGGACATAAAGACTGTTTTTAGAAACCATTCTAGAGCAGCCAAAAAGAAAGGTAGGGGGAGTCAACCCATAGCCAGTACCTCTTCTTCCAATTCATCCATTAAAGGTGAAATTGGAAACATGCTGGAAGATTTCAAGAGTGAGATGCTGCAGACTCTTGCCCTGCAAATGGATACCTTACATATCAAAAGAAAACAAAAGGAAGTAGAGAGGGCTTTAGCCATTTTTTGCCCTAGATGCACCAGGAGGCATCATAGGAATGAATGCCTATTGAAATCTATAGAGGTTTGTTCAGTTTGTAAAGAAGATCATTCAACAGATACGTGCCTTTCCTTGCCAGGACTTAAAGTTGTATACCAAGGGGCCGAAGGAGTCACTAAACAAATCTATTACATAAACCAAAGGAGACCACATGGACCTAGACCATACCAACAGGGGATGCAAGGGACATCTCAGGCATACGACAACCCCAACCAAGTCACCTCCATACCTTCTTGGGGTCCCCCTGCTCATCCTTCCTCGTCCACACATCCTCCTTGGTCCTTCACATCTCAATATCATGCCCAACCAACCACCCATTCATTTCAATCCTATACTTAGCCGCAACTTCAGTGGAATGCATCTCATCAAGGGTGGAGGCCCCAATACAACTCTCTTCCCGCTCTTTTGCCTCCACCACCTGCCCAACCACAACCGCTACCTTCTGCTCCACCAAGGCAACCCCAAATGCCTACCCAACCAAATCTGAACCCGAACAACAGATAGGCTCAGCAATTGTATAGTGGGAAACCATCATGCCCAACTTATGCTATGGAGATTCAAAAGATTTACTTACGATTCGGGAAAGTTCTCCCAGATAGCCAATCTCCACCCAGGGAGGTTGAGGAAGATAAAGATGAAAGCGAACCTAAAGAAAATCCACCCTTTCCTGAGAGACTATCCATGACAACCCAGCCTACCCCAGAAGAGACTGAACTCTTGGGAGAATTGAAACATTTATGTGTGAAGAAACCACTTCTCCAAGCCATAAAAGATGTGCCTATCTACAATAGGTTGATCAAAGAGAAGTGCTTTAGGCATCCAGGAAGGTGCAAGAGAGATGCCCCAACCATCAATGTCATAGGACAACTGTCCAACCTGATGTTGGGGCAGATAATCTGTCCAAAATATCTGGACCCTGGAAGCCCAGTAGTTGATGTCCACATCAATGGCACAATGGTCCCACATACCTTGATTGATCTGGGAGTTGCCATTAATGTGATGACAAAGGTCACAATGCTCAAACTTAACCTCCAGGGCTCCTTGAGAAGGACCACAACAATGCTGCAGCTAGCAGACTAGTCCACAGTGACCCCTGAGGGGATTGTGGAAGATGTGATGGTCTCCATTGATTCTTGGGAGTACCTTGTTGATTTCTTAGTTTTCCAACCAAAAGGCACAGCTCACTGGGTATCCTCTCATTCTGGGATGACCCTGGTTGGCTATAGCCGATGCCTACATCTGCTACCGAGCTGGGAACATGACCATAAAGAACGGACACATGTCCAAGCAATTAATCCTATATCTTCCTGCCCAACCTTTGCTAGAACATGATCTACCTCTCTGGTTGGAGGAGGAAGATGAGAATGAAGTATATTCTGCACCACTTTGTACACTAGAAATCGCCATGGGGGGAAAACCACAAGATGGGGATGATATGATTGAAAATTTGATTCAGAATCGACCTCCCAGTGTGTCACCATTAGAAGACATAATAAGAGAAACCCAAAACAACCCCTCCACTGATCTCTGTGTGGCCGAACCCACTTCTCTCCGTGTTAAAAATATAGAGTTCGGCCCAAAAAGATCATTGAAAATCAATCCATCCCTATCTATTTCCCAGGAGAAAGAGCTATGCAGCATATTGAGAAAACATCTAGATGCCTTCGCCTGGAGTTATAAGGAGAGGAAGGGGGTGCACCCTTCAGTATGTACTCATCATATATACATCAAGGAAGATTGCAAGCCAGCCAGGCAGCCTCAAAGGAGGATGAACCCAACACTTAAAGATATTGTAAAGGAAGAACTGTAGAAATTGCTTGATGCAAGATTCATCTATCCCATCTTTGACAGTGAATGGGTCTCTCCTTTGGTGCTAGTGCCAAAGAAAAATGCTAAGTGGAGAATCTGTGTTGACTATCGAGAATTGAACAAGGCAACTAAAAAGGACCAATTTCCTTTACCTTTCATAGATAAAGTGTTAGACAGTCTGGTAGGGAAAAAAATTTCTCCTTTGTAGATCGGTTTAGCGGGTACAATCAGATTCAAATCAGCCCGGAAGACCAAGATAATACCACTTTCACTTGTCCTTGGGGTACCTTTGCATATCGGATCCTTACTTTTGTTTTGTGCAACGCTCCACCACTTTCCAAAGAGCGGTATTCAGTATATTTTTTGAACTGGTTCATGATGTAGTAGACATATACATGGATGATTTTACTCCTTATGGCTCTGACTTTCAGGAAGCTTTATCTAACCTAGGAAAAATTCTAGATAAGTGTATTGAGATGAACCTGTCCCTCAGTCCGGCAAAATGTGAATTTTTGATGACTAAAGGGACCATGCTAGGTCATGCAATAACTCAACAAGGACTGCAGGTGGACCCCAACAAAATTGCCATCATCCAAAGGGTCCCACCTCCTCAAAAGGTGAGAGATGTCAGAAGCTTCCTAGGCTTAGCTGGATATTACAAGAGATTCATTAAAGACTTCAACAAGTTAGCCTCTCCTTTGTTTGGCTTCCTAGGCAAAGATGTTGAGTTCATATGGTCGGAAAATTGTCAAGAAGCCCTAGATACCTTGAAGGGCAAGCTAGTGACTGCCCCAATTCTCAGAGGCCCAAACTGGGCCCTATCCTTTCACATTCACATAGATGCCTTGAACAAAGCAATAGGAGCATATCTAGGACAAATTGATGAAAAGTTACCTTATGCCATATACTTTATAAGCAAAAACTTGTCAAAAGCAGAGTTAAACTATACAGTGACCGAGAAGGAACTCCTAGCTTTCGTGCATTCCTTAAACAAATTCAGACATTATATCACAAGCTATCAAACCTTTATACACACTGATCATGCTGCAACTAGATATTTAATGAACAAACCAGATGTAAATGCTTGCATTATTAGATGGTTGCTTTTACTGCAGTAGTTTGATCTGACCATTATTGATAAGCCTGGTAAAGAGAATGTTGTTATTGACTTTTTGTCTAGAGTAAATTTCCCTGGTAGTTTCCAAATGCCAGATGAACACCTATTTGCTATATCAGTACTCTCTCCATGGTTCGCTGATATAGCAAACTACTTGGTTTCAGCACAGTTCCCACCACACCTATCCTCAAAAGAGAAGAGCAAGATAGTAAGGAAAAGCGCCCCTTTCACCTGGATTGGAGGCAATCTCTTCAAACTTGGCCCAGATCAGATCTTGAGAAGATGTGTTAGGGAGGAGGAAGTCTTTGACATCCTCCTGATCTGTCATGACAGCCCTTGTGGAGGTCATTTTGCAGCAAAAAGAACCGCCTTCAAGATATTTCAAGCAGGCTACTACTGGCCCACTCTTCATCAGGATGTGAGGAGATACACGAGTCAATGTGATCGGTGTTAGAAGATGGGGAAACCCACTCCAAAGGATGAAATGCCCATGCAACCTCAAGTGACCTTTGAGCCATTTGAGAAGTGGGGCATAGAATCAAGTGACCTCAAAGCAGAAGCAGTACATCCTTGTGTGCACCGACTACCTGACAAAGTGGGCAGAGACAAAAGCAATCAGAGCAACGACAGAGGAAAAAGTACTTGATTTTTTGAGGGAAAACATATTGTACAAGTTCGGGTATCCAATAGAGTTGGTCACAGACCAAGGCAGTCAGTTCACTTCCAACCTGATTGAAGACCTGCTCACACATCATAAGATCAAGCACAAGACTTCCACCCCTTACCATCCACAAGCCAATGGGCAAGTGGAGGTCACTAACAGAGCATTGGAAGGGATCCTAACCAAGGTAGTGAGCAGCAGCAGAAAAGACTGGGCGGACAAATTAGTTGAGGCCACTTGAGTCTACAACACAACATGTAAGACCACCACTAGGTTCACACCCTATGAACCGGTCTATGGGAAGAAGGCTTTGCTATCAATAGAGTTTGAATTCAATACCCTAAGGATGGCAACTCAGCTAGACCTAGACCTCAACCATGCATAGAAGGAGAGATTACTTCAACTCAATGGATTGGATGAATACAGATTGCAAGCCCTTCTCCATACAGAGGTAGTTCAGCTTCAGAGAAAGATATGGCATGACAGAAATATCATGGTGAAGCAATTCCAAGAGGGAGATTGGGCACTACTCTATGATTCAAGATACAAGGATTTCAAAGGCAAGCTGAGGACAAGATGGTTAGGACCCTACACTATGGAGAAATGCAATGAGAAAGTTTCAGTTCTGATCAGAACCATTGATGATGAAGCCATCCTAATGCTTGTCAATGGACATCGATTGAAATTCTACAAGAAACCCTTCTCCAAGCAAGAGTTTATTGAAAATTTGAATAAAATAGTGATGGTAGTGGAGCATGTCTTAGCTTCCACTTCACCCACTCAAAGAAGAAAAAAAGAAAAAATAAGGACTCAAGTGAAAACCTCCATGAGGCGCTTCAGTCCCATCATTGGGTTGAAAACCTCTTCTAAGGTGGCCCAGTGATGTCAAAAAAGGGAAAAAATAAGATCCCTGGGTGAAAACCTCCCTTGGAGGCACCCAGGGCAAACAACTAAGGTGAAAACCTCTCTGAGGCGCCCTAGTTGTTTTTTAAAAAAAAAAAAAAGAGGAAGAAAAATGAATATTTATTACATTGCAGGTTTGCAGGAGGACTACAGGGAGCAGGAGAAGGTGCCAAGGGGACCCTGACATTCATACCAGCATCCATCTCATCTTCTCCACACCTTCCTCCATCATTTTTGGCATCTCTTTCACCCCACTGTACCTCTTCTTCCAAAATTGTGTTTTCTACAGGAGGCTCCTGTAGAAATTACAGAGAGCCAGAAGTCTCTACAGAAGGCCATTTGAGGGACAAGAAAAGCTTCATGAGGAACCTATAGTCCCTCTTACCATCTTCAAACTTCCTTGCCATCATTTCCAAGCCTGCATCACACTCTAAGCATAATTATCATTTTTTTCCTTTCCAAGAAAAAACACAGGAAAACAGTTTTTTAGCTTTGAAAAAAAAGTTAAAAAAAAGGAAAGGGCACCATTAACTTTACCTGAAGCTTACCTACTATCCCTCCATCATTCATCTCCACCTTTGGCATCATTCTCAAGCTCCAAGCACAGGGAAATAGCTGAAGTTTCAAGGGGAGAAGCAACGACAGAAGCTCCTGTAGGAATTCCTGTAGCAGCTGATCCCATAGAAATCCAGCACCAGCAGCAAGGGACAACACATCTAAAGGTTGAAAAGGCACATGCAGCACAGCTCCAGTGAAAGAACCTGCAAAAACACACAACAATACATCAGCAAGTAGAGACAACATGCATGAAGGAAAATGAAGGCATGTAGCAGAGAAAGCCACAGCACCTCACAGTCAATGGCAACAAATACACTTGGATTACAGGTAAGTAGCTAAGTCACTCCTCTATCTGCATTTTTGTAATTAGGAATCATACGAAGGCAACGAGATGGTTGAAATCAAAAGAGAGAAATATGGCCAGTTAACTTGGCCACCTTCATTTAGTTGACTCCACTTAAGCGAGATACCACCCACACGTGCGCACAGTCAACTCAAGCAAAAGATGCGAAGGACAGGTAGTGGGAGGAAGAGTTAACTCCGATGCGGTGATGAGGTGATGATTACGAGGGGGGTCATGATGACCAAGCAAGTGGGGACTAACGGTCCTAATCTGGGCAACATACACCTTGCCAACTCAGCACCAATAACCGAGAAAAACCATAAAAGGTAATGAGCACTCCTCCCCACACATTCTCACCACCTTTTCTTCAGCTTCTCCTCGTAACTGAGCCACACCACAGTGTTCTTGTGCCCCCATAGCCTCGTATCCACCATCCTCCATCAAAATCCTCCATACTTTTGCTCTCGGCATTTTCTACAGGAGCACCTATAGGAAATCTACATGAGGGGTAGCGGGTTTTTACAGGAGGGGCAGTGAATCATTTTGAAGGGAGGAAACGTGATTTTGGCACGAATTTTAGTCTGAAGAGGGAGGGTTCATGAATGCCCTCTGTTGAATATCAAAGTATGAAAGAGTTGGTTTCAAATTGAAGATTAAATGAGTCTTTGAGAGGGTAGAAAAACATAAAAAAAATTATGTTTTTAAAAAGAAAAAACACAGTCCCCTCTGTTTTCCTATTTCACTCAAAATTGTGTCTCCACCTCCATATTTGGTTTGTCAAAAGGAGTAGAGGCAGTATGACGAGGGTTTATGGAAAAAGATCCCACTAACTCCACTAGACTCCATGCACATCCTCAAGTGGTGGAAATATTTACAAGGGAAAACTGGATGAATTTCTTTGAGAAGTTTAGAGTGTTTGATGATGAAATTGCCCATGAATTTGCTCTCTCTCTGGTCCCTCACACAAGAACTCATGCTACTGTAACAATTAGAGGCCTCTCCATTGAAATAACCCTTGAATTCATCAGTAGGGTCACTACCCTTCCTCTTGGGCTGTCTTGGAGTAAATATGAGAAACCAATTGGCCAAGCTGCCAAGAATTTTTTTTTCCAAGATAATGAAACCCCTGTTGAAGACAAAAATGGAATTAGGAGGGGGCTAGTATACCATATCCCTAGGATGAGGTTAGATACCAAGTAATCAAATACATTTCTGATAAGGGGAGGTACAACATTGTTTATGGATATCATTTCAGAATCCTCCAAGAATTGAGATATGGCATGGATACCCCAGCACATCAAAAGCTCAGTATCCCTTACTTTCTCCTTCAGTCCCTCATTGACTCCAGCACCAAGGTACAAGAAGGAAATTGACAGCAGCTAGCTCACCATGGCCTAATCAAATTCCTAGTAGAGGAAGCCCTCCATACCCTTACAATCCCTATAGCATGGGAAGTTTTCAGAAATATGATAGTTGAGAATGACATCAAGGCATTAACCTATGATGTCGGTCCTGCTGTCAGTGAAGAGGGAGAACAACGAGGAGGAGAAGATGAAGCTAGTGGTGACATAGCAGAGCAAGAGAGGAAGGAGGAAAGAAAAGGAATAGAGGAGGGAAGAGTTGAAGAGACAGACCAGGAGGTAGAAAAAGAGACATACCAGGAGGTAGAAAAAGAGATAGAGCAGGAGGAGGAAAAAGAGACAGAAGAGGGAGAAAAGGAGGCAAAGAGGGCGGAGCAAAGAGAAGAGTCCCCTAAAACTTTGGAAAGAGAAGCAACAGCAACCCTCACTGCCCTAGGTACACCAGCCAAGCAGAAGCAGAAGAGGAAAAGAAAAACCTCCATGTATTTCAGGGCAAGGAAGAGTACCAGAATTAAAACAGGGAAACCTCAGCCCTCATTAAAAACTCCCATTAACATTGAAGATTCACCATCTGCTCAGGTGAAAGAATCTCCTTCCAAGACACCCATAACCTAAGAAAGGAGGACTACAAGATCTTCTACATGGAAGGGGAAGGCAATTCTACAGGACCCTAAAACAGTCTTACAGGAGACACTGTCCAAACTACAGGAGACATAAAAACTTGAGGAAAATATAGGAGGACAGCTAGAAGTGAAAAAGGAAGCACAAGAGCTACAAGAACCTGACCCCCAGCCTAATCTTGACTCCTATTACAGAATACTTGAGGGAGGAAAGATAATCCCACAAAGATTTGCAATTCCATTGTTTTTCGAATTGGAAAAGGAGAGAGTAAGAACACATAGGTGGATGCAAATAGCCAAATCCAAAGGAGTTGAGGATATTGGCCACATGGAAGACAAACTCAAGGAAATGGGCAGGGAATTGAGTGCTTTCAGATATAGAAAAGCCATTACAAGAAGCCACCTTGAGAATGAAAATGAATTACTAAGGAGGCAGCTGCAAGAGAAAGAGACTCATTTGGCATACATGGTCAGCTTATCCATAGAAGCATTGCAATGCATAACACCAGCCGAATCTTATGGCCTCTATTTGAAAGATCAATGGCTTCAATTCCAAATAAAAACTTTGGCACAAAGAGGCACAATGCCTTTCCAAGACTACAGGTAGTTCATTGATTTGTGTGACTAAAGCACCTTTGAGGACAAAGCAAAGATGGCAAAGTTCTATCTACACAACATGGCCCTCACAGACCTAAATGTGTGGGACCCCAATGCCAAGCTAGGGGATCTACAATTAATGGCTATGGCATCATGTATGAACCATGAAAAATTGAGGGCAGCAGAAATGAAAAGATTGTTAACAAAAGAGCAGAATGAACCATCGATGATAAGAGCTGAGCCATCAAATCCTATGGCATTCATTAGCACACACAACCTGCTTGCCAATGATCCTCAAATCGCCCTTAAATATCTAGCTAATCAGGAACAAGCCATTGCACACTTTGAAGATATGCTTAGGCTACTTGGGGATGACTGTGTGCATGCATGCACGAGAAGATGGAACACCCTACCCCACAGCTTTCAGATCAGAGAATACCATTCCCCCATGAGGCTGAGGGAGGCATTGAAAAGAGTACCAATGTACAAGCACTCCATGCAAAGGCTGAAGGTCAACTGGATTGGCCTCAAACTGCGTCCTCCACTCATATTGGGCATGCTGGAAGGAAAAAGAGAAGAAGAAGAGGAGCAGTGGAAGGACATAGACAGAAAGACAGGATTTTATGGAGAACATGAAGAGACCACATCAGAAGCCTGGAATGCTAGGGAGGCCACCAGGGCCATGAAAGACGAAGAGATTGACTAGGTTGCTCAGAGGATGAGCAACACCTCCAGTAGGGGGTGATGATGAGCCTCATAAATGGGTAATTATATGGGCTCATTTTACCTCCTAACCTAGTCAATCAACCATTCTCTTAGCTTATTGTATGATTTTCTGATTATATTTATGTCTATAGGGTGAGTTGAGTTAGTTATTATGCCATGTGGTCTAACATGTATTTAATGCAGATTATTGATGGATTTCGAGGTCAAAGTCAAGGATCTAATGGTCAAACTGCATCAATAACTCGAAGTAGACAAAGGAGAGGATTTATCGGAGGGAATCCCCCTCATTTATTTCTCCTCACTTCGAATTCCCCTTCATTCAGCTCGGAGTACAAGCAGCCGAATCATGCACTAGAAAGCAGCCGAGTAAGTAGAAGATGATTGTTAATTATCTTGAGTTTTGGGAGCCAACCCTCCTTGATTTTAAGGAAGTTGTTGGTAGCTTCAGAAGTATAAGTAGAGAGGCCTAGGGCCTCACTAGGGTCGACTTTTTGCTTATGTAAACTCTGCTCAAATTTTGAGCTTACTATTTTATGACAGTTTTATGTAATCTTGCTATTTTTTGATAATGAAGATGGAATCCTTTTTGAGCTAACACTAAGTTACCTCAGAGGGCTGAAGCTCTTGGGTTAGGGCCCAATCCAAGCAGCCAAGCTTCTCTTCAATTGTATTTGTATGCTTCACTTCAGTTTGTAGATTAGTTTGTTGTTAGATGCATTTCTCTTATGGTTAAGAATAGGTTGCTTTTGATGATTTAGTAGTTTGCTTCCATTTGTGTTTTTTGTAGCAGGTTAAGTAGTGATCAGGGAAGATTCAAAAGGCTAGCAATAGTGCCTTGGCCTCTCTTCTTCCCTCTGGGACCATGATTTGAGACAAAGACTCTCTTGTTGCCCCAAAAACACAGACTTTCCTCACTCCTAGGACTTCTAGTGTTTGCAGCTCTCTAGTAGGTTGATAGTTCAGTTTTGCTTTGCTTTAGATCTTATTTATCATGTTCACTTCCTAATTTGCAATAGTCCTTTTGCATGCTTTCCTTTCTTACAACATTTCCCAGCATTTCCTTCTATACATCATAGTTTAGACCATTTTAATGCAAAACTTGGTTTTTCCTAGTATGCACTCATTCCATTGGTTGCTTGATTTTCTTGGTTGACTGACAGTTTCTATGCAGCAGATCTCTTCTAGCAGTAGGCCAGCTTACCATCAATCACACCCTCCATCTAATCCATGCCCTATAGGTCTCCCAAACCTCACCTCAATTCTGCCCTAGTGTCCTTCATTTTTCATAGAACTTCTTCCTCTCTCCTTGAGCAAATCCAATCATCTTTATCTCTCCTGGTGATTCATGGTAGACCTTAGGTGCCCTAACACCTCATTCCAACATTCATCCATCATTTCCACCCACTCTCACACCCTCAAAACAACGAAAATTGCTCTCGGGCTCCTCCTGTAAGCCTCTTGTAGTTTCCTTATTTTCCTCCTGTAGTTTCCCTGTGTTCTCCTGTAGTTTTTCCTGTAGGCTTTCTTTTGAAGGCCGAGTGTGGGAAAAGCCTCCAGAAGACCACCTAAGACCTCCTAGGACCCATCCACACCATCTTACATCCTCCCAAGCTCCAAAAAAGCCCTCTAACGCCACCTGTTCGCTGCCACACTCGCACACAATAAATTAGATGCATGTTAAATTCACATAAAAACACATAAAAATCCAAAACTATGTTTTTTGCTTATTTACTTCCAGAAACAACCGATTACTTTTGATCCCGATCTGCACTTTCTTTTTTTAGCTCAGGTGTTTGACATATACCTTTTCTTTGATGAAGTAAACGTCATAGCCCTTTCCTTGGAGTTGTGACACGAAAAGTAAGTTCATCCCCAATCATGGTACATGCAGAACATTAATGGCACGGAACCGTTCTCCTAATTCTATCTGAATAACTATGGTGCCCTTTCCTACTGGAGTACATTTTGACTTGTCACCATGGTGATCTAAAAATTCATCTTCTCTTCTCAATATTCCAAGAAACACCCCCTGATTCCCGTCATATGCCATGAGGCTCCACTATCTATATACCATACTTTTGATGATGCAGCACTAGTCATGCTTGCCACTTCTTCATCCAACATGGAAGCCAACATAGAGAAATCAAAATCTCTCTCCCTTGTGCAATCTCTTGAAAATCTACCTGAGTCCCATGAGGTGGATGCCTTTGCATCGTGGTCTTGACCCATAACTGACTTTCCCTTTTTGTCTTTGCTTACTTGCTCTGATACCATGTGAAAATTCTATCACTGCAGCAACTGATTTACTTTTCCTACTTATTTCATCATAAGTTAATCATGAAATTACTTCAACAAACATTAAAATAAATACTGCTGCAGATATCACACCATAACACAGAAACAAACATATGCACACATTGACACAATTATTTTGGACCAATGTCCCCGGAAAAAATCCAATGTGGGAAAACCGGTGCAGCAAGGGAGGATTTTATTATTCAACAATTTTCTAGTACAACAAGGTGCCAAACTGGCTTACCCACAGATAGACAAATTTTCAGCACTTCTTCTAGACCCAGCATAGGCCCTACTAACCTCTGCGTCACCTTGAAACCCTCTGGGTCAGCCTATTGAGGCTCTGCGCAGCCTCTCTGGCCTTCTGTGTCAGCCTCTTCTGCCTCTGCACTGATCTCCTGTCTCTCTGTTCCGTACTTGCTACCTCCTGACTGCTCTCCAGACCACTGGTTCAATTTCTCAGCAAACCCCGCTCTAGAAATTGAATTGACTGGTCTCCCTCAGTGTGTTTTCCAAGTGACCCTCAAGCCTCCTCTTATACTTTCCTCGTTGATAAATCAACGGCCGATATTAAGTCCCTAATCAATGGCTAAGATTAGGTTTGGCTTGATCCACGTCTTTTGGACCATCCCAACACAGTTTCATATTAATACAGATTAATATTTTATTTTCCCTAAGTTTAAACTTAGGGTCTCCATTAAAAATATTAATTGTTTTAATATCTCCTGAATTGTTTAGAATCTTCCCAAATCCTTTCTGGGTATTGGAGATCTCATGTGCCCCAACCTTTCCACCAAATTTCGTGGCTAGAGCACATCCGATGCTACCCCAAATCAACAGTCCTCTCCCTGTTGGCTCCTCGTTGTCTCCACCACCAAACTCCAACTCCTCATCATCCTATTGATCATTGTTTGAGAAGACTGCTATGTAATGGGCCTTGCCTACTATGCACCGATGACCAGGTGCCCAAGGCTCTTGGCGTGTAAAACATAGCTTCCTCCTCCTAAGGTCTCTCCTGGTCTCATCATCCAACTGACCATGCCCTTAGCTACTTTCTGCATTGTGAGTGCTCTAGTGTCACCTCCCTTCTGAGGGTAGCGAGTGCGTGTAGGAAATGGAGCTCGAGCCTTGGGGATGGCCCCATGCAAATCCCAAGTGCAAGACACTGCCTCCAGAAGAGTAGATGGTTTGCGAGACTTCACCAATCCTCGCAATAGCTTTGTCATTTCCTCCACAAATGTGTATACTCTCATCGCATCTGACAAATCAGGCACCATAACCAAGACCCTCAAAAACTCCGAGATATAATGCTCTGGATGCCCTGTTTGTAGGAGTTGGGTCAATTCTCTAAAGTGAGCCTCTGGATCCTTCCGATCAAAGCGCTCCACTACTCTCCGTGTGAAGTCCTCATAGGAGATCACGCTGGCATGCCCCAGAGTGGAAAAACCATGAAACCACCAATCTGTGCCTCCCCCTCCAGGTGCAATGTGGCCATCTTGATGGCTTCTACCTCTGTCATCCAATTCAGCTGGAAGTGTGTGTCCAACTTCTCTACGCAAGCACGTGTTGTGCACTTGGAAGTGCCATCGTATGTAGGGAAATACATTTTCCCAATAGAACGATGTAGCTCATAGTTCTGCGTACCATAACTTTTCCCCCTCTCGTTCTGCTTGAGCTTGCAAAAGTCTTTGAAGGTTAGAACCTCTCTGAAGTCTGCCCCCATGGACTACCACTCCTAGAAATTCTCCCCCATCAACGATGGATCCTCACCTCCCCCAGTATCTCCCTGCGCCAAAGGTATAAAAGAGGGTAAAGTAGCTCGAGTTGGCTCACTCAAGGATGGCCACTACGCAGCGGGTGAAAGATGATCGAACTATTGAGAGGCCCCTGAAGTCTCTAACTATGAAATCCCAGTAAGTGTTTCGCTCCCGGTTCTGCATTTTGATCTTGTCCGGCATCTCCTTCTGCCCCTTCACCAAATCACTCGAAGCCTTCAAGAGGCTATCGAAGGTCATCTCTTCTCTACTCTAGGGCTCACCCATATCTTCCGCTACTGCAGTCTTCCAATGATCCTCTATGTCTAGAGTAATCTCCAACTCCCTTTCCCTGCTCCGGTACCTCTTCCTTCTGTAAATAATATTCTGCCGGTCTTCCTCACTCATAGAAAAGATTCCCCATGGCTGAGCTAGAATCTAAGCTGTGATACCACGGTAATGTTCCAAACTTAAACAAACAGTGATATACACAAGCAAATTCGATTTATGCATAGAAAAATTAAACGATCAACAAATACTCAATACACAACAGAAATGAGAACTAGCCAAGACATTTTATTTATGGAATGGATCAAGTACAATAGTGTGGAAAATGCACCTGGGTTTGCCTCAAGCGCAAGCTTGACAAAACCCAAGTGTCAAACAACAATGCTAGAAAGCAACTGCTCCTCTAATTCTTTGCACTGTCTCCTAGTAACTGCAAGTCCTGGTTGGAAAAGAGCTGCAGAAACCTCGTCTCCTGTAGAAAATGATGAAACTTCAACCACAAGCTCCTTGGCCAAAACACACCAAAACCCAAAAAGTGTTTGTCCTGAATAAAACCTCCCAAATTAGACCTCCTCTATGGCCTACGCCATCCAAATAGCTCCAGAAATACAACCTGCAAGGAATGGCCACAAAGTCCTCCTCCAAGCTCTAAAAAGGGAGCAAACACCACTCCAAATAACTCCTCCAACCTCCACGACAAAGCTCAGGCTCAAGGGCTGATACTCTACCCACCAAAATGAGCTTCCAAACACTACCCCTGCACTGGCCCAGGTAGTGCAAAAGTCACATTGCCAAACGAGAAGCTCAATCAGCTCCCAAACTCTCCCAAATGCTAACAATCCTCCTATCCTCCTCTCTGGAAAATCTCACATCAAAACTCCACTCCTAAGCACCACCAACAACTCAGCCTCCTCTCCCACTACATCCTCTAGTAATATGCACCACCTGGAAGGAAATGCAACTGTTGGAAATCACAATATGATCCTCCTCCTAAATAAATGAAGAAAACCTTCCTAGTGTGGTACTCAAAGTCCCCCGAAGAAAGGGTGAGCTCTTCGTCTAAAGAACTCGTGCTAAACAGCCAGTGACTTGGCTTAGTAGCTCGAGCAACCAAAGAGAAATTGATATACTCTCATTAATGAATGAGAAGAGGAGAGCTTCCCTCCTTATATACTTTTCGTGGAGCACTTTTCTCTCCATTTCGTCCTCCATTGTGGGCCCTCAATTAACCAACACCATGCAAAAGTTATCCCCCTCCATCCAAATCAAACTAGGGAGTGTGTAATTCCCTAGTGAGTGTGGCCCCCATGTGTAACTTAACTACAAAGAAAAACATCTTCTTCTAGTCTAATCTCCTAATAAAATCGAATAGGCTCCACTAACTCCAAAATTGGCCCCATAATACAAAAATTAATCTCGTCCCAAAATGATTTACGAAGGGACATGACAGTCCGCCCCTCCCAAATGTTGTTTGTCCCTAAGCAACTTCAATGCCAGATGCTCAAGAATGTGCTCTCCTGCCCAAGTGGCATCCTCATCCGGTAGATTCTTCCATCGCACCAAATATTCTCTGGTGATCCTGCTTCTGAGCTTCCTTTCCCTGGTCTCCAATATGGCTTCTGGCTCTGGGATCAAATGCTCCTCATCATCAAGCGGAGGCAACTCCATGACTACTGTAACCTGCTGCCCCAATACCCTCTTGAGGCATGACACATGAAATTTGTTATGAATCCTGCTCCCTGGTGGTAGCTCCAACTCGTAAGCCACCTCTCCAACCCCCTTTCTCACTCTGTATGGCCCAAAGAATCTCGACTGTAGCTTTTTGATTCCCTTCTGCTTGAGTGTGGACTGTCGGTACGACTGCAATCGAAGGTAAACCAAGTCCCCCTCCTCAAAATGCCTCTCTACTCGATGCCGATCAACATACATCTTCTGCTAGTTCTGGGTTGTCCCTAAGTTATCCTTAAGAGCCTTGAGGATATCTTGGCTCTCTAGGATCGAATCCTTGGCCTTTGGGGCCCTGTTGTCTCCAAAAACAATATCAGCAAAAGACAAAGCATCATAACCATATAAAGCATGGAAAGTCGTCATACCAATGGACATATGATGGATGGTGTTGTAACAATACTCTCCTAGGTGCAATCATCGAATCCAAGCCCTTTGTTGTCCTGTCACATAATTCCTAAGATAACCCTCTAACCACTAGTTCACCCTCTCTGTATGACCATCGGTCTGCGAATGATAGCTAGTGCTCGGGGTGAGCTCTGTGTTGACTAATTTGAAGAGCTCCTTCCAAAATCCTCCCATGAATTGGCTATACCTATCACTAACTATGGTCTTAGGGAGTCCGTGCAGACGAAATACCTCCCTGAAGAACAACTCTACCACCTATGAGGTTGAATATCGTGTCGGTATGGCAAAGAAGTGTGCAAACTTGGTCAGTCGGTTGACTACTACAAAAATGCAATCCTTCGCTTTCACCAAGGGAAGTCAGTAATGAAGTCCATAGAGATTCTCTCCCATTTCCCCTTAGGGATGGGAAGAGGCTACAACAATCCTGTTGGATGGGTCAACTCTCTCTTATTCCTCTGGCAAGCTCCGCACTCCACATGGCTCAACACATCTCTCTTGAGGCCCTTCCAAGTGAAGCGCTCTCTCACTGCCATATATGTCTTCCTAAGCCCCTGGTGCCCTAACAAAGGAGAATCATGAGTTGCTCGAAGGACGCGCTCCCTCAACTGTGATCCTGAAACCAAAAATATGCACCCCTTATAATAAATGACCTCATCCATCACCTATAGCACTCATCTGCATAGCTACCCTCAAGATCTCACACGCCCAATGATCCTTGGAGTACTCTACCAATAACTACGCCTTCCAGTCATGACAAATGCTCATGAGTGAAAGCCCAACTGGTCCCCTGGATAGTGCATCCGCCACTACATTGTGCTTCCCCCGCACATACTCAATATCAAAGTCGTAGGCCTGCACTTTGCTGACCCATCTGTGTTCTCTATCATTGAGGCCCTGTTGCCCCATGAAATGGCGAAGTTGTTGTGATCCGTCTTCACTCGAAATCGATTCCCCACCAAATATTGTCGAAATTTGGCTAATGCATGCATTATGGCCAACATCTCCTTGTCGTAAATGGAATATGATAGCTCATGAGGTAGAAACTTCCTTGGTGATCACCTTAAAGAATATCTTTTCACACCTCCTCTCCTTCTTTCTAAGCTCTAACCCTGGAGGTCTCCTAGGGCATCAAATGAAATCTTTTTGAGCCATCCATTTGGAGAGCGAGTTGGACTACAACTGCGATGGGGTTTTCCCTAGTCCCTCACAAAGTTTGAAGGATTTTCCATGGCCAAAGTTTGAATTATCCCAAGCCCTAGCTCCAACTTCATTCTTGTCTCTAGGTTTCCTTGATTAGTGGCTTCCTTAAGGGTCATTGCACTAAAAACTCAAGTCAATTTCAATTTCATTGACCCTCTTCTTCTCCCTTGCTTGGTCTAGATATTTTGTTTGATGTTTCATCTGAAACCCTAGGATGTAAGGCCTTGCTTGGGTCCTATTGCACACGTTTTGTCACAGTTCTAAGGAAGCAGTTGTACCCTTTTTTTTTTTTTTTTTAATAAGTTTAGAAACGTCAACCAACAAATTATTATGTCATTGTAAGCCCATTTTACAAAGTTGTAATTTAAACGACACTAGTATGACCATTAATTATGTAACAACCTAGGTAAGCCTGTGCTTTTGGCAAGAAATTTTATCTTAGGAGGTTTTTCATCTCACTGATTATTTGTGTTTCTAAACACTGATGATCAACACTGTTTTTCCCTCCAGCCTCACTCCAAAGCTAGGGTGGGATTTATCATCGAAGTCTTAGGTGAGTCCTAGTGTTTTAGTCGAGTCTTTTGTAAAAGTGATTTGGGAATAATTTAAGCTATTTGGCTAAATTATTTTATTACAAATCACTTGGTCTACTAGATCATATTGTGTCACAGAATTGAGTAAGTTTTATGAGGGTCTATAGTGAATGGATATCCCCCTTTGAGTGTTGAATTTGTAAAATCTTATGTAAAAATTATTTTAGTGCATGGTCCCTAATACGTAGACATGAATAAAATATTTGAAAGTGAAAAAATAATTAATTCCCTCATGGGTCAATTAATTAATTTTTCTAGCAAAAATAAAATTAAATCATAAGCCAGAAAATTAATTAGTTTAGAGTCAAAATTAAAATGTTAGAGAAATTAACTTCTCCAAGTGGAAAAATTTGTGGGTCCAAAAGAAGTTAATTTTTGGAGGTCCCCCACCAAAGAAACATTGGAAATTTCAAGGAAAATTGAACCCTTGGACCTTGGTGGTTAAGTCAAAGTCAAATTTTTGAGGGAATTAGTTGAAAATAATTATTTTTGGACTAATAAAAAATGAGTTTTATGAGAAATTCGAAAATTCTTAAAAAAACATTATTTTTGACAATAGAGATTAAAAGATGATCAACTATTTATCAACATTTTAGATTATTTTGACAGGGACCAAGCCAACTAGCCGTTATTTTCCACTTGGAGAATATATTTATAAATTAAAGGTCATTTTGCTTCTCAAGTCATGATGAAAGCTCTGACTCTAGTCTATGTAATTTTGTGACATTGTTTTTGTTCCACTGATCTGCTGGGAACGTTTGAAATATCATAATAAAAGACTTTGAGGTTCAATTCATGGTGTTCTTTGTCTGATGGTTTGTGGTGTGTTGGGTATGTGTTTTCTTATATTGCGCTTAAAATTTTGAAGTTTGTTTATTCATTAGTGGTGATAAGAACATTCTATTGGTAGATTTTGGGTCTATATTAGGTGATCTTATTCGCCATATGTCTAACAAGCTTTCTTGAAGAAAACATATAGAGTTTGCAAGTTCTCCGACCCTTGGGCTCCAAATTCACAAACTTTGGAGGAGAGCCGACCTTTGTTTGGGTTGCGTGTGTTGACCACTGCGTGTCAACTACTCGTAGCAGTACACCCCCTTTTCTTCGCAAAAAGGGATAGCGCTTGATCGACATGTTCGTGCCATTCGACAGTCACCGTCGACCTTGATCATATTAAATTGTAAACCCAGTCTGCATTTTGAATTGTAAATAATCTTAGCAGAGCTGAGTCATGTATGTAAATTGCCTAGGTGGACCTAATTTTCTAGTGATAATCCTGCATTTCGGAAGGTTTTTCGTCTCACCGATCCATGATCGGCAGAGTTTTCCTTCAACCTGACCCCAAAGCCGGAATGAATTTTGTCATTAGAGTCTTAGGAGAATCCTAGTGTGTTAATCTGCTAGATTATGTTTGGTCGCAGAACTGGATGGTCTATGAGGGTCTATGTCAAAGGGCTTTTCCCCCTTGAAGATGTAAAAAATGTAAAAGTCATAATGTAAAGTGTCTTGAGGGTTAGGAAATGTTTTAATCTCCTCATGGGTTTTAAGTCATAGGTCCTAGGGAAATTTTTCCAAAGGCCGAGTTTGATGATCCATAATTAAAAAATAAAAAAATAAAAAATAATAAAAATAAAAATATAAAAAAATATAAATATAAAATAAAATAATAAATAATAAATAAATAATAAAATAGAATAAACTTAAAAAAATAATAAAATAATAATATTTTGAGAATTTCAATTTTTTAATGCATTAAAAAATTCGACGGATGAGATTAAGAGATGTCTTGATCCTCATCGACGGTCGAGATTAGTTTGACATGGATCACTCAAACTAGCCATTGGGATTTTCTCCTTTAAATAGGGTGCTAGGGGTCATTTGAGATTGGATCTGAGTTTGGTGCTGAAGAAGCTCTCTTGTAAATATTTTCTGGTGCTAACAAAGAAAGACTTTGGGGTCGAAACCTTGCTGGTGTTACTCTCTTGAAGTGTTGTGAGCTATTTTTTTTTCTGCATATTTTGATTTTCAGCCATTAATAACAGCTTAATGAAGAGTATTGTTGAGCATAGGTATCTTGTTCACTTGCTAGGGTTTGAATGGTATTAGGGTTTCTGAAGTAATGGCAGGTATCTCTATTGCATTAGAGATCTAGTACTGTTTTTCCTCTCTTTATTGATGGTTAAAGTGAGTTGTGCAGGAATATCTTGTTGAAGAAGATCAGTGGGTGTTTGGGGAAGTTCTCGGCTGAACCAGCCAACTCCCGCAAGCATTTCTTGCAGAGCCCAGCTAGTTTTGATCCTGTGTTAATCATTTAGTTTATTTTATGATTTGCATGAGAGACTTCCTAAGTATTTTATTAGCAATCTGAAAGAAATATTTTCGATGATAACTGACAAATATGGCTTTGTAGAGCTATAATTTTGAATTTTTTTAATCGGTTTGCAGGGTTTCATTTTAATTTTTTTCATATATCTTCCGGGTTTTGTTTTCCATTTGCAGGTTGCAGGTCTGAGACAAATTTTTGTGGATAATTAAGTTTGCAGGGTCACTGTTTCACTGCCCTAGGGTTTGTCAGATCTGGAAAAATCTTTCACATTGGTTTCAGTTTTTATCCTGCTCAGTGCTTCAATTTTATTTTCAGAGCCTGCATTCTTCATACAACCACAAGGCATCCAGTTTCTCTCTGCTCCATATGCAGAGTTTTGCTCTTTCCATACCCGCACCAATCTCCACATTCCATCTCCACTCAATTGCATTGTCCCTAAACTGCTAACGCTATCCTTCCACGCTGCCAACGTTCTGTTGTCCATCAAACCACCTGCAAACCTTCGTGAGGCCTTTCACGCTGCTGTCAAGATTTCTCCTCCCTTCCGTTGAATTTCTAAACCCTCACGCAGTTTCTAAGTTCTTCATCACTCTCACCACTGAGTCTTTCTCCTGCAAGCCGTGTCTTCATTTCCATCACGCGTCCATTCCACCTAATATCCCTACTGTCGTAGCCTTCCATGCCCGCCACCGCACCTGCAATAAAAATCCTCAGCACATCTGCCATCCAGATTGCTAGCTTTCGCTGCTGTCGTCTGCACGCAAGCCTGCAAAAACACGTAACCACAATCGATTTTTTTTATATATGTCGTGGGATTTATGCGTAGCGTAGGTTTAGATTTAGATTAAAATCGATTTTTAGGATTTAGTTTGGTTACGTTTTGATTTTATTTTTTAGTTTTCGTTTTGATTTTAATACATGTATGCGTTATTTTTAGGGTTTGATATTTTTTTTTAACTTCATTTTAAATAAAATAAAAAAGGTTCATAAAAAAAATAAAAAAAATCTATAGGGTTTTAGTTTAGGGTTTTAGATTTAGATTTAGATTTTTTTTAGTTTAGTTTTAATTAGATTTAAATTAGATTTTTCTTTTTTTTAGATTTGTTTAAAAAAATTAAAAAATCATAAAAACTTTTAAATTTTAAAGTCATAAAAAAAAATAAAAAAAAGACAATAAAAATTTCTTTTTTAGACTTTAGATTAAATTTTAAATTTTGTTTTAGTTTAGATTTTTAGTTTTAAAATTTTATTTTATCTGAAAAACCATAAAAAATATATTTTGGGAATATTTTGGCCAGATGCGGTCTTGGCTCAAGCGCTTATCATGTTTTACTTTTTCCTGATGAGATTAAGATTTTGATGTGGAATTAATGTTTATCATCTTTTACATGATTTGGCATGCTTGAAGGATCATGAATGTAATATCTGGTTAATATTCAAATTCACATGGTTATATGTCACGCTTTATCTTTCGAAGTTTCAAGACTACTAGATCATCGTTAAAGCATTGTGAATTTACTGGATATCTTGTATCGTTCGAGTTGTTTGATGCAAATGATTGCTTTATACGGTTTACATTTCTGCAACATTTAGTAAGTGATCTTTTAAACATCAATCTCATAAGGCACTGGTCTGTTAACTCAATAAAATCTATTAAGTGCTTTTGTCCTTCCGTGTCTCCCAAACCAACTGGTTCACAGTTGGTCTTCCACTTTCCTACAAGGTCTACCCCCCTTAGCCGCGGAAGACAGGCTTAAATGGAGAGATCGGGGATCAGAGTGACAGCCCCCGGTCTGAGCGTTGTCGTGACGATCCGTGCGACAACAGCGTGAATTTTGTTTGGTTTTCTTACTTCATTAAGGTTGTGGGCAGTACCATAACTTTCGAAAGACATCTGATCTATGGTCGTTATTCATCATTTAAAAATTTATTTACTCAAAAATAATTATTTCCAAGCATTGTACATTTGTGTATAACTTGCAAATTATTTTTGTAAATAAAAAATTTTAGCCCTTGTTTTGCAGCTATTTGGGCTTGGGGTTTTATCTTAAATTTTATGTTTTGGGGTTTTTAGCATACTTGTAAATATTCTTTAGATTTATTTTATTTTGTAAATAATTTTTAGATTTCAAAATTTTAAATATTTATTTGATTTAAGCTTTAATTTTGTAGTTTAATTTTTTTAATTAGATTTAACTTTTAATTTGAAATTCAAATTTTACTTGTAAAGTTTTCATCCCGCATTCAAAATTTGAAAATAGTTTCTCTAATTTGTGCCTATATATGTTGAAATTTCTAAGTCTATCCGTTAGAAATTCTTCCTGTATTATTTGATTTATTTCTTCCTACTTGTTTAGTTACTTAACAAGTTATTTACCGTGTAAATATTGAAAATAAATACAAGTATGGTATCAACACATACAGATCATAAACTGAAAGAAACAAGCACACAAGTGACACCGTTGTTTTTGGACTAATGTCCCCTGAAAAACCTAATGCGGCAAAACTGGTGCAGCTATTCAGAGGGTTTTATTATTATGCAGTTTCAGAATGCAACCTGGGTGCCATAGATGGCTCACCCAACAGAGAATGCCCTCGGTAGTAGTACCTCTCAGTAAGAGACAGATATTCCAGCTAAATCACCAGATGAACGATCCCACAGCAACAATGCAGCTTCTGCTGCACTACATCACCCTGATAGGGACTGCGTCACCCTATCCAACTCTCCAGCTCCAATTTGTCCCATGAAATCTCCCAGTGCAACCTCTAGGGTCTGCACCAGCCTCTCTATCCCAACGTCAACCTATCTAGCCTAGCGTCAGCCTCGCGGGGCTCTGTTTCAGCCTCTGGAGCCTCTGCGTCTCACACGCTAGCCCTCCTCAGGCTCTGCGCAACTCCTGGCTAACTCTGTGTGGCCTTTGGCTTCCTCTACGTAGCCTCTAGCTGGCTCTGCGTCAACCCTCTCCCGACTTCTGCACTGAAGCTTCCGGTACTAACTCTGCCTCTCTGCTATGTATTCACTGTCCCTCAGCTGCAACTCAAATCACTTCACTCAATTTCCTCAGCAAACCCTGCCCCAGAAAATCGAGTTCTTGATCTCTCTCGGTGTGTTCTCCAACTAACCCACAAGCCTCCTCTTATATTTTTCTCGTTGGCCTATCAACGACCGACATTAAATCTCTAATCAATGGCTAAGATTAGATTTGGCTTGATCCATGACTTTTGGACCATTCTAACTTAGTTTTATCATAATTCACATTAATATTTTATTTTTCCTAAGTTTAGACTTAGGGACTCCATTAAAATATTAATTATTTTAATATCTCTCAAACTAGTTAGATTCTGCCCAAACCATTTCCAGGTCTTGGAGATCTCATGTGTTATAGCCTCGCCACCAATTTTCATGGCTAGAGCACATCCGATGCTACCGCAAATCATCACTCCCTCTTAGCGAGGATTGTGCTCTAGTAATACTACTCATTGAGTAACACCCTGATCATCCAGCATCGGTCCCTGTGCTGATGCTAGGCCTCCCCGCCCAACATCCTCTGCACTGTTGCATCATGTACTGCTACCCATGGCCCTGCCACTTCCACAGCTGCATCCGTACGACAACTCCCTTTGCATTTGTGCTGCTGCCCATGGCCCTGCCACTGCCACTGCTACATTTGCACTGCAACGCCTCTCATCATGCTGCATCGTGCTGCCCATAGCACTACCATTGCTAACTGCTACACTACAACTTAGATACTGAGAAGTAAGTAACTGATCCTCCCAAATTTGACATCTCGGTCAGGCTAGAAACACTCCTGATGCTGAAGCTCCCTCTGTCGCTGACAAGTGCTCCCTCTACTGACCTCTTCACTGCTGCGACAACTCCATGCATCTCACACTACTGCCTCATGCTGTCCCGTGACTCCTGCACTATAGCACCCTCTATCGCTTCCTCTACATCCGTCTCTACCGACATCTGTCAGTCCTGCTACTCCTATTCGGGGCTCCCTTAGCCAAGTATAATCCAAGAGGTTGGGTACCTCGAGGATCTTGCCCCTCATCGTCTACAGTCTGTCTGACTATAGCTCGATGTGTCCCCACCTCTTCTCTTGAGGTGCATGAGCACTCATGGCACAGTAGTCATCAATCTCCACTTCCTTCTCCGCCTTAGCTGGAGCAGCCTTGGTCTCAGAAGCCTCTCCCTTACTCTTCTTCCTAGGACACTGGTTCGCATAATCACCTAGCTCCCCACAATGGAAGCACTTGACCTTGGAGAGGTCCTTCTTCTTTCTTTTCTCCTGCTTTCCCGCAGATGCAAGAGCGGCATCTTCTTCTTCCTCTTTGATTGCGACCCCTTTTCCGCTACTCCCCGCCTTGGACACCCGCCTGATCTCTTCTTCACAAAGATCTGCCCACAGTTCCTCCCAATCTGGAAGGCTCGTCCTGCCCAGTATGCTCACGACAAATACCTCCCAATCCTCTGACACTGCGTTCAATGCGGTCCTCACCATCAGTTCTTGATCTGGTGTGGCCCCTATGGAAGTTAACTAATCATGAATCTCCTTCAATCCACCGAGGAATACATCTATCTGCTTTCCCTTCTGCATCAAATATGACCGCAACTGATTTTCAAGTAACATCCTCCTCTGCACAGAAGTATGCTGGTATAATTTCTTCAAGGCTTCCCACATCTCATTTTCTGTTTCCTTCTCGGCAATATGTGGCACCACATGATCCTTGACACCATCAAGGATGATGCACTTTGCACTATCCATTGCCTCCTCGTACTTGTCATTTTTAGCTAGGTCAATGGGATCGCCATCGTTTTCAAGGCAAAGTGTTTGATGTGATACCTGTCTAGAATGGCCAAGATCCTGGTCTTCCAGACTACGAAGTTTGAAGCTCCGTCTAGTCTATCCTGATCTCTTAGCCCATTCACTGACATTTCACTGCTCCTCTTATGACTCTTTCAAGTCTCTCTACTTCCCGTCTGGAAGTTCTCGGTTTGACTCCCTCTGAGCCTCGGTTTCCGTTCTAGAAATCCCTCTGCCAATGTCGAAATGCCCCACTCCAATCGTTTGTGCAACTGCACCACTGATCCGGATTTCTTGGCTAGAAATCCTCGGAAGTAACTCCCTCCTCTTTGGTCTTGCCCTATTAGGTACTGTTTTGAACACAGTACCCCACCAGCTTCGCTCCACAACTTTCCCACAACCTCCTATGCCCTAGCAGTCTGAAGGTTAGAGCCTCTAGGCTCTGCGCAATCCTGGCACCGGCACAATTTGCACCTCTTGACCACAGCGTCGATCCTTTCTAGCTGAGAAAGATGATCAGGCACTGGGTAGGTCAGGTCTGCTCCTCTCTGCCTCAGCGTTGATCCTCTTCCTGGCTCGAACTGATGACGTAGGCTCTCTACGTCACCCCTACCTTGCTGCTTTCTGCGAGGAACAAATTCAGTCACTCGGGACACCTGTTTTTGCTGTTGCTGCTCTGCTCGGCTGATGCCTTCAGTTATCCTGTGATCTGTAGCCACGCTCTGATACCATGTTGGAATTTATAAGTCTATCCGTTAGAAATTCTTCCTGTACTATCTGATTTATTTCTTCCTACTTGTTCAGTTACTTAACAAGTTATTTACCATGTAAATACTGAAAATAAATACAAGTACAATAGCAACACATACAGATCATAAACTGAAAGAAACAAGCACACAAGTGACATCGTTGTTTTTGGACTAATGTCCCCAGAAAAACCCAATGCGGGAAAACCAGTGCAACTATTCATAGGGTTTTATTATTATGCAGTTTCAGAATACAACCTGGCTGCCAAAAATGGCTCACCCAAAATAGAATGCCCTCGGCAGTAGTACCTCTCAGTCGGAGACAGATGTTTCGGCTAAATCACTGGGTGAACGATCCCACAACAACAATGCAACTTCTGCTTCTCTGCGTCACCCTGATAGGGACTACGTCACCCTATCCAGCTCTCCAGCTCCAATCTGTCCCACGAAATCTCCTAGGCAACCTCTAGGGTCTGCTTCAGCCACTCTGGCCCAACGTCAGCCTATCTGGCCTAACATCACCCTCTCGGGGCTCTGCGTCATTCTCTAGAGCCTCTGCGTCTCACACACTGGCTCTCCTCAGGCTCTACGCAACTCCTGGCTGCCTCTGCATGGCCTCTGGCTGGCTCTGCATCAACCCTCTCCCGGCTTCTGCAATAATGCTTCTGGTACTAACTCTGCCTCTCTGCTATGTATTTACTGCCCCTCAGCTGCAACTCAGATCACTTCACTCAATTTCCTCAGCTAACCCTGCCCTAGAAAATCGAGTTCTTGATCTCTCTCGGTGTGTTCTCCAACTGACCCTCAAGCCTCTTATACTTTTCTCGTTGGCCTATCAATGACTGGGATTAAATCTCTAATCAATGGCTAAGATTAGATTTGGCTTGATCCATAACTTTCGGACTATTCTAACTTAGTTTTATATTAATTCACATTAATATTTTATTTTTCCTAAGTTTCGACTTAGGAACTCCATTAAAATATTAATTATTTTAATATCTCCCAAACTGGTTAGATTATGCCAAAGCTATTTTTGGGTCTTGGAAATCTCATGTGCTATAACATCTCCACCAATTTTCGTTGCTAGAGCACATCTGATGCTACCCCAAATCAACAATATACACTAACCTTTCACCTTGTATTTTCTATTATGCAAATAATTTCACTAACCCTTTGCATTTTAATTTTTCTTGTATATAATTTCTTGGGGTTTTTATTTTATTTTTTTACATATTGGGTTTTTTTGGGAAAATTTCTTTTTATTTGTACAAGTGAAATATCTCAAGGGATCAAAGAAAGGAGTAAACTTCTGAAATTTCCAACACTTATAAACCCTAGACGTCTAGGGTTTTTGTGCCCATTTTTGTAGGTTGCTTGTTTTCAAATTGGGAAAGAAACCTATTTTTTGAAGGCCCTAGCCCTTACCAAACCTAAAAGGCTAGTGTTTGGGACCTATTTTGTAAGATTAAGAAGGTTGTAAGCCCTACAAGGGCTAGATTTCATTGTAAACAAGAGTTTCTTCAAGGGATTGGCATATTATCTCTAATAATTTGTGATTGCAGCAGTCATAAAACTCTGATCTTTGGGTTTTGAGCTAACATTTTGTGAGTACAGGTGTTGAGGAGTGATTTCTCTCACATCTCCAAACTTGGCATAGGTCATTAGGCTTTGGGGTTTGCTTCTATTTCCTTTCTCTCTCATTTTAATTGACTGTATAATTTATATCAGATCTGATATATTGATATAATAGTGGCATAATCATCATAATACAAGCCTAAAGAACCCACACATTAAGCTAATAACTCATACAAGACATCAAAATAAATTACAAGGGTTTGATCTATCGATTTTATTGTTTTATGTTGGCTGTCATATAATTTTCAAGGTCTGATTTGAAATTGCAGAGGTCTGATCTGAAAGTTTTAGGTCTGATATAATTGTTACAATAGTGTATTCAGGGCATAAAAACACATAAAGTAAGCCTAAATTCATTAACAAGTGCTTAAGGCATTGAACAACAATCTTGTGGCTAAATTGATTGCATATAAGTTATCTTCTCAGGATTGTTGGGCAATTTCCAGATATGATATGTTTGCTACAACCATTTATGTAGTTATATAAACTAAATAAGAATCATCAAAACTGACTAAAGATCATCTAAAAATCACTCAAATTGATTAGATAATCATTGGAGCTTATTTGGCATTAATATTTAAGCACCTTGTTAGTTTATTAAGCACTAAAACATTGATTTTCTGAGTTATTACAGATCTGATATACATCATTTTGAGGTCTAATCTGAGCATAATAAATCTGATTTATAGTGTCTAAACAATCCTATAATCAAGTGAATATCATTGGAAGTTAAATGCATTGATTTTCTAACTTATTTTTGGCATCTTGCATCACTTCTTGACTGTTGATATAAAATTGCAGACCTCTAAATACAAGGTTGCAGCCATAATAAATGACATATAAGCCTCTAAAATTGGGTAAGGAAATTTTACAATTCATAATCATTCATGGTTGAAGCTATTTGGGCTAAATTTATTCATTGACATCTTGTATTGGAAATATTGGCTAATTAGGTAAGTGTTGTAAGTTTCCTAAATTGCTATCATTGTTATCACTTGTTGATCAATATCTTTGTGAAAGTATTGTAAGAAGATGTCTTGTTGATTGTTGGCACTTGTATCATTGAGCCTATGTTGCAGGAAACGCTGGTCCCAAGGGCATTTCTAGGTTGAAACGAAACGGAAATGTGGAAATGCATTTGGTACAGCCTGGAAATGCATTTCAGCCTGTAATGCCACATTTCGTGTGGGGGAAACGTGGCCCAGTACGGCCTGAAACGCATTTCTAGGTCGTACAACCATGTTTTAGGATAGTGACTTTTTTCAGTTTTTTTAGATTTTTCGTTTTTATTTTTTTATTTTCGCTCCCTGCCAATTCAGGAGTGAGAGAGGGAACTATTGAATATTGGAAACATTTTTTTTAGTGGGGTAGCCTAATGTTGAAGCCTATGGCCCTAGTGTTGATATGCAGTTCATAGTAATGTTAAATTCTTAAAGTAAAAGTGACATTCTCCTTTATCTTTCATTTTCATCCTTTTACTTAATTTTTTAACATTACCATGAAATGACTCAGGATGTTTGAGAGTGGTTTCACCCCCATTGGATCTCATATGGAGAAAGTAGAATTTTAGATCTCACTCAAAATCCAACAGACTTATCTCTTTTTCAAGATTTCAGGATTGGGGGGATTGCAATGTTTCTATTGGATTTTGTCATTTACTAGGGTATGGAATTTGTATTTAATTAAGAGAACCAAACCCTCTATGCAAAGGAGACTCCCAATAATCAAGAGCACCTAGGATACTAGGGTATGGAACTTGTATTTAATCAAGAGCGCTAAGGTCATTCGATTATGCAAGAGGAGACTCCCAATCAAGCACGAGACAAGAAATTAGAAATTTCTCGTGGCTGATTTTGGATATTGCTATTTTCATTATGTGATCATTCATGAGTAAATGTGATGTAATTTTAGAGAGTTATAGTATATGCATTGACATTGGACAATTTAATCATAATGTAATAAATTAGAATGTATCATGTATGCTTTATGATTGAACATATTTCTTAAATGTCCTAATATATATATATATATATTGCGTTTCCCCGTTTCCAAAATTTGGGGGGTCACGTTTCGTACCCGTACCCATTTCGGAAACTCGTACTCGTTTCTACATATCCTGCAACTTAGCGTTGAGCACTTGGTCTTGTTTAAGATTGTCTTTCAATATATTGTTAAGTACTCTTGTTACAAGAATCAACATCAAGTACTTGAATCACATAAACATCTTAACTCAAGACTTACTCATAATCCTTGCGTATCATACTAGGAATATTCTTGCATCTAATAATTTACTTCCAAGCATAAGCTTGGTTGATAGACATTTAGGACAACTTTTCTCACCTAGCTTGAGGAGCATAGCACCTCTTTAATGGTTAACACGGTGACCTTGCAGTCGTCAGAGCCAAAGGCATTGGGTGGTTAGAACACATGGGGAGGTATCGTTAATCAAGCCTTTGCTTGCTTCCCATTGGCTTCTATCCCATAACCTAATCTAGAGACTAGTTCCAAAATAGTTAAGAGGAAGGAACCATCCAGAATAGGCATATAATTAAAAGTAACCAAGATTCTTGCATTTCACCTAAGTCTTAGGATTTACATAGCATATAGGTTAGTTAAGCATTCAAGCAGTGGTTGTTCATCCGGTCATTTGGTCCTTAATTGATATAAGGAAAGTAAGTTGACTCCATAAAGCACTAGTCTCATTGATAATTAAATCTAATCTCCGAAAGCTTGCTAAATCAACCAATTGCCTAGGCCATTCAATCGTGTCTCCCAGACACGTTGGTTGCCAACTTGTCTTTCATTTCTATCTTCCATAGGGACTATAGATAGCTAGAATGGAGTGGACAGGGATGTAATATCCCTAAGGAAAATTTACAGTAATAAACAAAGCATGCATAGACATAAACGCACAGAAAAATTGCTCAAACATCAGAACACCAAATAAGACCAAAAATTGCGTTGTTGCACCATTTTATTGATAATGCATGGAGTTACAATGGGTGCTTGGAAAGTATGCACCTGGGCTTGCCCAAGGCAAGCTAGCAAAGCCCAAGTGATGAATGTGAAATTGCCCCAAACATACTAGCTGGTCTTCCTTGGCTCTGTGCTGAAATGCCCAGAAAATGAGTTGTTGGTTGTGTAGAATAGTTGCTAGGGCCTCCTTCGGTGCTCAAACAATTCCAGGAAATTAACCCCGAGCTCTCCACCAAATACCCAGAATAACCCATAAAGCAATTTTGTCGATGGCTGACTTTGGAATTTCGGCCCGATTTCCCTCAATGGCACTACTACTAGGTAATTCAACCCACCTGTCAATCCTGCTGCAAAAAGCCCCCAAAATGGCTGCAATCACCAACAAAACACTTCCCCGGACTCCTCCTCAAGTTTCAACACCAAAATCCCTTCTCTCCTCAACCCCCAAGTGTGACTCCTCCAAAAACTACGCAATCCCTGCGTTGTTGCTGTTGGAACCTCCCTAAAACTTGCACTCTCTACTCCTGGATCGAACTGGAATGGATGAGACTCCCTCCTTGGGCTGGCACTCGAGGTCAACCGAAGCAAGGGTTGAGATTTCCGCTTAGAAACACTTTTGTGCTAAACAACAATAGCAAACTTGGCTTTAGCTCAAGCGTGCTAGTCTAAGAAAATTCTCAAATATTCATGAATGACCAAAATGAGTGCCTCTTCCTCTTTTTGTCAAAGAGTTTCCAAAATTTCCATGTGGGCCCAGCTCGCCTTTCACCACCAAACTCACTCCAATGAGTTTGTGTTTCCCTTGTAGGGTGCATTTCTCTATGGGTGGCCCCCACGTACCACTAGTGGTTCGATTTTCCTCCTCCTTCTAATGTTTTGGGCCCACTTTAATCAAAAATACATGTGGGGCCTCTAAACCCACATTTCCTAAGTGCAAGTGCGAATTTATCCAAAATTGGGCAAAATTGATATTTCCCCTTAGCAATGTTGCTAAGTGGGAATATCACAGTGTTCCCGCCAAAACGTTGCTTATCCTCAAGCAACTATAATGAAGGATGTTGAAGTATCTTCTCCCCCTCCCAAGTGGTATCATCATCCGGTAAGTTCTTGCATCTAATCAAAAACTTCTTGATAACCTTATTCTGCAAGTGCCTCTCACAGGTGTCCAAAATAGCCTTTGGCTCTAGAGCTAAGTGCCCTTCATCATCCATAGGTGGTTGCTCTGTAGCCACTGTCACCTATTGCCCTAGTGCCTTTTTCAGGCAAGACACATGAAAAATGTTGTGTACTCGACTCTCCGGGGGTAGCTCCAGCTCATATGCTACCTCGTCGACTCTCCTAGTGACTCAGTACGGCCCATAGCAACGAGGTTTGAGTTTCTTGACCCTGTTCTACTTGAGCGATGACTGTCTGTACGACTAGAGCCTCAAGAAGACTAAGTCCCCAACCTCAAATTGCTTCTCTACTCGGCCCCTGTCTGCATAGAGCTTCTGCTGGTTCTGTGCAGTCTACAAGTTATCTTTGAGAGCCCTCAAGATATCTTGGCTCTCTTGTATCCAATCCTTGGCCCTAGGGGCCTTGTTGTCTCCAAACATCACGTCAGAAAAAGATAATGCATTGCAACCATACAGGGCTCTAAATGGGGACATATCTATGGAAATGTGGTACGTGGTGTTCATTTCCGTAGCATCAAATGTGCTCTTTCCTCGAGATTTTGCAGAGGCTGAGACACATGCATTCTCCAAGACCTAGAAATCGTTTGGGAAAATTTCACCTAGAGATAGTTCAATTAAAATAATTAATCATTTTTAATGTATTTCTAAGTCTAAACTTAGGAAATGTGATTAATTAAAAGGTATTAATTAAATCTGGTGCAAATCTTCTACAAGAAGATGAGGATCAACTCCCAGTTAATCTTAGCCTTTGATTATGTTTTAATCTTGGTCGTTGGTGCTCCAACAAGAGATTATAAGAATAAGCTTGTTGGGCACTTGAAGAACACACCGAGATAGTGAGATCTAGAAATCGAATTTCTCAAGAGTAGCAACGCTGAGTTGCCAGAGAGAGACCAAGTGATCTTCTTAAAGTGAGGGGCAGGGATAGTAGACCGGAGGAACATTTTCCAATTCCGAAGAGTGCAAGGTAGAGAAGGCAACGAGAGGTTCAGAGAGGCAGCGCTGTGCCATGCAGAGCTTCAAAGGGAGTCCGTATTTTTGCTATGAGCAGTCGAGATCTAGAGCTGGAAGTCGAGGTGTGAGACCGGAGGGCTAGAGGGTCAAAGTTCTAGTCAGCAGAATATCAGCTAGAAGGGTGACACAGTTCCTAGAAACTATGACACAGATCTGCATAGGCTAACGGAGAGACTGCGCAGAGGCATCTTGGGGCTAGCCATTCAAAGCCTTGATCAGATTTGGATCGCCAGTGACGGTGTGAGAATATTTCTCACTACCTCTTGGCTAGTTTATTCTTTGTATCAGATTTCCAGTTTGGGCATCTAATGATTTGTACTCAGATTATTATTGCATAATAATAAAACCCTCAATTGTTGCACCGATTTTCCCAAGTTGGGTTTTTCAGGAGACATTGGTCCAAAAATAATGGTGTATATGCGTGTATGCATCTATTCTTCAATGTTTTAATTCTTCCGTAGTATTTTTATTTTGTGAAGGTAGCAATGTATGTATTTCAATGCTTTCTGTAGAAAACACCAAATAATTTGTTAAGTAAATTTAACAAATAGGAGAAGCATTATCAGTTGTTGCAATGGGATTCGGGTTTCTGAATTTTCACACGTGGTGTTATAGAAGTACTTTCCCAAGTGCAACCACCATATCCATGCACATTGTTGTCCCTTCACATAGTTACGCAGGTAACCCTCTAGCCATTTGTTGACAATCTTCGCCTTCCCATCCGTCTGGGGGTGATAACTGGTGCTCGAAGTGAGTTCTGTTCCCACTAGTCAAAACAGCTCCTGCCAAAATCCTTCCATGAACCTTTTGTCCCGATCACTGACTATGGTCTTCAAAAGACCATGAAGTCGAAATACCTCTCTGAAAGATGATTCAACCACTATTGAGGCCAAGGACCAGGCTGAGATGGCGTAAAAGTGTGCAAACTTCGTCAATCGGTCCACCACCACATATATGCAATCCTTGCTCTGTGATGTGGGCAACGCAATGACCAAATCCATCAACACACTCTCCCACTTCCCCTCAGGAATAGGAACAGGTTGTAGTAGCCCAGTAGGGTGTGTTTTCTCACTCTTGTTCCTCTGGAATGTGTCACACTCCTGTACATGCCTCAGAACATCATCCTTGAGGCCCTTCCATGCAAAGCTCTCCCTGATCGTCCTCTAAGTCTTAGTAAACCCCTGATGCCCTAATAATGGTGAGTCATGGTTGTCTGCAAGATCTTCTCCCTCAACTGGGAGTTGGGTAGCAAATAAATCCAATTTCGGAAGTAAATCACCTTGTTCATCACTCGGTACCGGTCATCCACCACTACACCATCAAGGATCTCACAAGCAAAACGGTCCTTGGAATACTCTACCAGCAACTGTGCCTGCTAATCTAGTGCAATGTGTGAAAATTCCTAGTCCAAGGAACCCCTACTGTAGCAAATCTGAATCTACTTCACCTACTTGATTTTTCAAATTACATTCATCAAGTTATTCTTCTAAATACTAAATCAAATTACTTCTGCAGCCTACACTAATTAAACATTTGCTCTTATGAAACAGAAAACAAAGCAAAGAACAAGATACATAGGACACCCTTATTTTTGGACACAGTAGTCCCCGAAAAAACCCAATGTGGGAAAACCGGTGCAGCATCTCTAAGGGTTTTATTACTATGTAGGAGAAATATCTAAATACAAATCTAGGATGCTCATCTAGCAATCCTTTATAGAGAAAATACTGGCAGAAAATTTGAGTGAGTTTTATCTCACTTCACCCGGCAGAATTTTGGCTGATCTGGCACAAGACTAACTAACCCTGGCTATTTGCGTCACCTCTTCTGCCCTCTACGTCACCTTTCCCGGTTGTTTTGGCAGTTCCCGACAGTTCTGACTTCTACCCTTTGCATCAACTTTCCTAGTTGTTCTAGCAGTTCTAGTTGTTCCCGCCAGTTCCGTCTTCTACCCTCTACGTCAGCTTTCTCGGCTATTCTGGTAGTTCTCAGCAGTTTCGGCTTCTGCCCTCTACATCAGCTTTCCCAACTGTTCTGGTAGTTCATGGCAGTTTCAGCTGTTCCCAGTAGTTCTAGCTTCTTCCCTTTGCATCAGCTTTCCTAGTTGTTCCGGTTGTTCCCGGCAGTTCTGACTTTCTGCATGGAAGACAACTTTCTCCTCTGCGTTGGCCCTTCTGGCTCTGTGTCAAGGCTGCGTGGGCCAAGGCTAGCCCAGCGTCAGTCCTCTTGGCTACTGTGCTGCCTCCACAAGCTCTTCTCCGCCTCTTTGTGAGTATTCCCGAACTATCCCTGCGCCTCATCTGCAAGATCTCCCCAATCGATTTTCCTCCTGAGACTTCTCACTTCAGAAAATCGATTTTCTCAATCTCTGTGTGTGTGTTTCCAAATGAACCCCAAGCCTCCATCTTATACTTTTCCTGTTGAGTCTTCAACGACTGAGATTAAGTCTCTAATCAACGAATAAGATTAAAACATGACTTGATCTGCCTTTTAGATCATTCTCACCCATATTTTGATTAATACCCATTAATATTTTAATTTCCCTGAGTTTAGACTTAGGAACTCTATTAAAAATATTAATTATTTTAATAAATTAAAATCCATGTGGAATTTCACCAAAGAGTTTTTGGGTTCTTTAGAACTCATGTGCCTTAGACTCTCCACCAATTTCCAAGGCTAGAGCACTTCCGATGGTACCAAAAACTAACACTCCCTCTTAGCGAGGAAAGTGCTATAACAACAATGTCCACCTGCATGCTGCTCTGTTTCTCCTTTCTGCACTGTTGTTTCCCCCAACAGTGTGCTGCTACTACTACTGTACTGTTGCCCATGACACTGCCACTGCCACTGCTAACACTGCATTCTTATTGCAACTCAGTTGTTGAGAGAAGCAATTGAAAAAATCTAAGATTAACTGAACTTAACTGTGTTCAGCATACTACAATGAATGTTGGAATTTGACTGCTACTAGTCTCTGACCCTCTGAATCTTCTGCGCTGCTACTGACTTCTGCATTGTGCCAACTGCATCGTTGCCAACCTTGCTCTGTGTTGATCAGTCTCTGGTCCCCGACTACTGCATCTATCCTCCAAACAATCCACTGCATCATCTGCACTAATTCCATCTTGCTACTACTGAATCTTGGGCTCTCGTAGCAAGGAATTGATCCAATAGCTGAACTCCTCAAGGGTCCTGCCCACATGTAGTCCTCCCGACTATAGCTCAATATCACCCCATCTCCCTCCTGGAGATGCTTGGGCACTCATGGTTTACTCTTCCTCATCTGTCTTCGCTGAAGCAGCCTTTGGATCATGCTTCTTATCCTTATCCTTTTTGCTTCAAAGGACACTGAGATGCAAAGTGACCCATCTCGCCACATATGAAACATTTCACCTTCGAAATGTCCTTCTTCCACTTCTGCTTTTGTTGTCCCTTTGATGCTAGAGCTAGGTTTTCCTCCTCCTACTTCGTCTTTGTGCCACTTCCACTGCTACCATTGAGGTTGAGCTTCACTAGGTCCCTCCTTAACTCCACCTGTTGAAGAGTTGCCCACATCTCCTCCCATGAAGGTAGTTTTTCTCTGCCTAATATGCTTTGGACTAAAACTTGCCATTCATCTAAGACTCCATTTAAGGCTATCCTCACCATTGCGGTTGGCTGAGTGGACCCCACTTCAGCAAGCTGGTCTCTATTGTCCTAAAGATGTTGAAGAGAGATTTCACCCGTTCTCCTTTCTGCATCAGAGTCCACTGCAACTTCTGCTCCAAATACATCTTCCGCTATATAAAAAAGCCTTCATACAAAGATGACAAGGCTTCCCACATCTCTCGGGCTGTATCCTTGCCCTGCAAGTGTGAGACCACATGATCTTGAACTCCATCGAGAATGAGCCTCTTTGCCTTCCCCTCCTCGGCCTTGTATTTCTTCTTTTGATTGTTGTCAACAAGAACAGCTACAACATTATTGACGTAGGTTTTGAGATCATGTTCCTCCAAAACAACTATGATTTTGGTCTTCCATATGACATAGTTGGAAGCTCCTTCCAACCTGGCCTGATCTCTGAGCCCATGTGATGCCATCTTACCCAACTAACTGACTCCTCTAGTCATTGCTTAGCACTACTCAGCAAGTCAGAAATTCAAACTTTTTGGTGGAAAGTTCTCTGAGTCGAAAATTACCCTTCTAGGTGTCTTCGTTCTTTTCCAGCGGATTTCTGCCCCGACAGAAATTGCGCCCTTCAAGTACTACACTAAGGCTCTGCATTTCTCCCTCTGCCTCTGCAAACTCACGAACTAGAAAGTGTATCTCTTTGTCGCCTCACTCAGAAAAAGATTTCCTCGGATCTGCTTCCCGGCAAGCACTGTGCAATCCCTTCAAGGGGATTCAAATTGCTACCAAGTGCAGCTTTTGGCCTCACTGCTTAGCACTGGATCTACTCTTCCTGTTTCAAAATCAATACTCTGATATCATGGGAAAATTCCTAGTCCAAGGAACCCCTACTGCAGTAAATCTAAATCTACTTCACCTTCTTAATTTTTTAAAATTACATTCAACAAGTTATTCTTCTAAATACTGAAGCAAGTTACTTCTGCAGCCTACACTAATTAAAGATTTGCTCTTATGAAACAGAAAATAGAGCAAAGAACAAGATACATGGGACACACTTATTTTTGGACACAATAGTCACCGGAAAAACCCAATGTGGGAAAACCGATGTAGCAGCTCTAAAGGTTTTATTATTATGCAGGAGAAAGATCTGAATACAAATCTAGGATGCTCATCTAGCAATCCTTTACAAAGAAAATACTAGCAGAAAATATGAGTGAGTTTTACCTCACTTCACTCGGCAGAATTTCAGTTGATCTGGCACAAGACTAACCCTGGCTATTTGCGTCACCTCTTCTGCCCTCTACGTCAGCTTTCACGGTTGTTTTGGCAATTCCTGACAGTTCTGACTTCTGCCCTCTGCATCAACTTTCCCAGTTGTTCTAGCAGTTCTGGTTGTTCCCGCCAGTTCCGGCTTCTACCCTCTGCGTCAGTTTTCCCGACTATTCTGGTAGTTCTTAGCAGTTCCGGCTTCTGCCCTCTACATCAGCTTTCCCACGTTTTGGTAGTTCATGGCAGTTCCGGCTGTTCTCGGTAGTTCTAGCATCTGCCCTTTGCATCAGCTTTCCCAGTTGTTCCGGCTGTTCCCGGTAGTTCTGACTTTCTGCATGGAAGACAATTTTCTCCTCTGCGCTGGCCCTTCTAGCTCTGTGTCAAGGCTGCGTGGGTCGAGGCTAGCCCAGCGTCAGTCCTCCTGGCTACTATGTTGCCTCCACAAGAGCTTCTCCGCCTCTTTGTGAGTATTCCCAAACTATCCCTGCCCCTCATTTGCAAGATCTCCCTAAACGATTTTCCTCCTGAGCACTTCTCACTTCAAAAAATCGATTTCCTCAATCTCTGTGTGTGTGTTTCCAAATGAACCCCAAGCCTCCATCTTATACTTTTCCTGTTGAGTCTTCAACGGTTGAGATTAAGTCTCTAATCAATGAGTAAGATTAAAACATGACTTGATCTGCTTTTTAGATCAGTCTCGCCCATATTTTGATTAATACCCATTAATATTTTAATTTCCCTATTGCAGTAAATCTAAATCTACTTCACTTAAGTTTTTTAAATTAAATTCATCAAATTATTCTTCTGAATACTGAAGCAAATTACTTCTGTAGCCTACACTAATTAAATATTTGATCTCATGAAACAGAAAACAGAGCAAAGAACAAGATACATAGGACACACTTATTTTTGGACACAAAAGTCCCCGAAAAAACCCAATGCGGGAAAACCGGTGCAGCAGCTTTGATGGTTTTATTATTATGCAGGAGAAATATTTGAATTCAAATCTAGGATGCTCATCTAGCAATCCTTTACAGAGAAAATACTGGCGGAAAATCTGAGTGAGTTTTACCTCACTTCATCCGACAGAATTCCAGCTGATCTAGCACAACACTGGCTAACCCCGGCTATTTCTTTGTCACCTCTTCTGCCCTCTGCGTCAGCTTTCCCGGCTGTTCCGGCAGTTCTGGCTTCTTCCCTCTGTGTCAGCTTTCCCGACTATTCCGATAGTTCCCGACAGTTCCCACTATTCCTGATGTGTCAGCTTTCCCAGTTGTTCCGGCTTTTGCCCTCTGTGTCAACTTTCCACTTGTTCTGGCACTTCCGATTTCTGCCCTTTGCGTCAACTTTCCCGGCAATTCCAGTTTCTGCCCTCTGCGTCAGCTTTCCCGGCAATTCCTAACAGTTCTGATGTTTGTGGTAGTTTCGACTTCTGCCCCTTATGTCAACTGTCCCATCCATTTCAGTAGTTCCAACTGTTCCTAGCAGTTCTATCTTTCTGCACGGAAGACAACTTTCTCCTCTACGCTGGCCCTTCTGGCTCTGCGTCAAGGTTGCGTGGGCCCAGACTGGCCCAACGCCAGTCCTCCTGGCTACTGTGCTACCTCCACAAGCTTCTCTCTGCCTCTCTATGAATATTCTCGAACTATCCCTGCCCCTCAGCTGCAAGATCTCCTCAATCGATTTTCCTCGTGAGAGCTTCTCACCTTAGAAAATCGATTTCCTCAATCTCTCTGTGTGTGTTTCCAAATGAACCTCAAGCCTCCATCTTATACTTTTCCTATTGAGTCTTCAACGGCCGAGATTAAGTCTCTAATCAACGACTAAGATTAAAACATGACTTGATCCGCCTTTTAGATCATTCTCACCCATATTTTGATTAATACCCATTAATATTTTAATTTCCCTAAGTTTAGACTTAGGAACTCTATTAAAAATATTAATTATTTTAATAAAATACAATCCGTGTGGAATTCCACCAAACAGATTCTGGGTCCTTTAGAATTCATGTGCCTTAGCCTCTCCACCAATTTCCAAGGCTAGAGCACTTCCGATGCTACCAAAAACTAACACAATGCTCATCAATGAAAGCGTAGTTTGCCTCCTGGACAACGCGTCAGCTACAACGTTGTGCTTCCCTTTGACATAATCAATGTCAAAGTTGTATGCCTGGAGCTTGCTCACCCACTTTTGTTGCCTCTCCTGCAACTGCTTCTACTCCAAGAAGAATCTGAGACTTCTGTGATGTGTTTTGACCCTGAACCTATTTCCCACCAAATACTGCCTGAACTTGGATAGCGCATGCATGATGGCTAGCATCTCCTTATCGTAAATGGAGTACAATCTCTCCTGGGGTAGTAGCTTCCGACTCTAAGAAGTTATCAGATGTCCCCCTACATCAAAATTGCTCCTACACCCTCCCTTGATGCAACACACTCAAGCACAAAGGGTTGTGCAAAATCAGGGAATGCCAACACCAGGTAACTACTCCTAACCTATTTGAGGTGCTCAAAAGCCTCCTGCGCCCCATCTGTCCACTGAAATGCCCCCTTCTTCGTCAAATCAATGAGAGGAGCTGCTAACTGCGAGAAGCCCTTCACGAACTTCCGATAGTAGGTGCAAATGCCCACAAAACCCCTCAACTCCGTCACATTCTGGGGCTATGTCCAATCCCGGATCTCTTTGATCTTCTCCTCGTGAACTCTCACACCATGATCTCCAATAATGTGCCCTAGATAGAGTATCTCTATTAAATCGAGCTAACACTTGGAAATCTTAGTGTAGAACTGCTGCTCCTCCAGAAAACACAATATTATCTCTACATGCTACAAGTGCTCCTCCAAGGTCTGCTTGTAGATCAGTATGTCATCGAAAAACACCAACACGAACTTCCGCAACTACCCACAAAATACGTGGTTCATGCAAGGCTGGAAGGTGGCTGGTACGTTGGTCAGCCTGAAGGGCATAACCAAGAACTCGAAGTGCCCATAGTGGCACCTGAAAGCTCTTAGGGACATCCTGGTCCCTCACCCTGATCTGGTGGTAACCCAAGCGCGAGTCAATCTTATCCCCCCTCAGCACATTCATGCGTGTGATGGGGTAACAATTCTTCATGGTCTTCTTGTTGAGGGCTCTGTAATCTATGCACATGTGTAAGGACCCATCCTTCTTCTTCAACAAGACAACTAATGAAGAAAAAGGGTTGGAGCTAGGCCTGATGTGCCCAAGTGCCAACAACTCATGGATGGCCCTCTCAAACACATCCATGTATGCCTTGGGATGTCTCTAAGGTGTAGTGATCACGGCCTATACCCCCCGCTCCAACTCAATAGTGTTGAAGTTTCTACATTTACTTATTGAGAAACCCTTCATGCACTTTGTCTGATTTATTCCTACCTACTTGTTATTTTTCCTTAACAAGTTATTTACAAAGTCAATATTGAAAATAAACATCAATGCATGCTCAACATATTACAGATCAACAACTAAAAGAAACAAGAATAAACACACCACATGACACCATTATTTTTGGACTAATGTCCCCGAAAAAACCCAATGTGGGAAAATCGGTGTAGCTATCTGAGGGTTTTCTTATTAAGCAATATCAGAGTACAATCTAGGTGCCGAAATTGGCCTACCCAACAGAGAATTTTCTTACTAGTAATACCTCTCGGTTTTTGACAAATCTACTAGTTGAGACCCCAGATAATCCTTCCGATAGCTACTCAGCACCAATCTGCCCCAGAAACCCCAGCGTCTGCCCAATCTGGACTGCTTCAGCCTCTCCTAGCCCAGCACTAGCACTGCATCAGCCCCAGGAGGCCTTGCGTCAGCTCTCTAAGCCTCTACATCAGCTATGCTGGCCCCTTTAGTGCTCTGTGCAACACTTAGTTGCCTTTGCATGGCCCTGCGTGAGCACTAGCTGCTCCTGCGTCTCTCTCTGGCTGCTCTACTGCTATCCTGGCATTATCTCTACCTATCTGTCTCTCTGTACTCAATGCCCCTTAGTTGCTCTCCTGATCACTGATTCTATCTCTCTTAGCAAACCCCGCTCTAGAGAATAGAATGACTGATCACTTTGGTGTATTCTCCAAGTGACCCTCAAGCCTCCTCTTATACTTTTTCTATTAACATCTCAACGGCCAAGACTAAGTCTCTAATCAACGGCTAAGATAAGATCTGGCTTGATCCATGTCTTTTGGATCACTCTAACACAAATTCATATTAATACACATTAATATTTTATCTTCCCTCAGTTTAGACTTAGGGACTCCATTAAAAATATTAATTATTTTAATGTCTCCTGATCTATTTAGAATCTGCCCAAACCCTTTCTCGATATTGGAGATCTCATGTGCCCCAACCTCTCCACCAAATTTCGTGGCTAGAGCACATCTGATGCTACCCCAAATCAACACTCCCTCTTAGCGAGGACTGTGCTCTAGCAATACTCCTCATTGAGTATTACTCTGATCATTGGACATCGGTACTTGCGTTGATGCTAGGCCTTCCTGCCCAACATCCTTTGCACTGTTGTATCTTGTATCGCTGCCCATAGTTCTGCCACTACCACTGTTTCATCTGTACGACAGCTCCCTCTGCATCTGTGCTGTTGTTGGTCATTTCTCCCAGCACTGCACCTCCTCTCATCATGCTGCATCGTGTTTTCCACTGCTACACTTCAACTCAATTACTACGAAGTAAGTAACTGATCTCCCAATTGACCTCCCTATTGGGCTAGAGACACCCACTGATGCTGAAGCTCCCCCTGCCGCTGACAAGTGCTCCCTCTCTGACCTCTATGCTATTGCAACAAATCCCTGCATCTCGCACGATTGCACACCTCTCTGTGCCTTCCTACACTGGTGCAACACTCTTGTGCCTCTCGCACTACTACAGCCTACTAGCTCTGTGCTATCTCAGGACTCCTGCACTGTAGCTCTCTCTGCCGCTCCATCCGCATCCATCTCTACCCACTCAGCCAGTCCTACTACTCCTCGACGGGGCTCTCGTAGCAAGGTCTAATCTAAGAGGCTGGGTACCTCGAGGATCATGCCCCTCATCGCTTGTAGTCCTCCTAACTACAGCTCGATGTCTCCCCACTTCCGCTCAAGTGGTGTGTGTACACTCATGGCACAATCATCGCCTATCAAACCTTCCTTCTCTGCCCATGCTAGCACTGCCTTAGTCTCGGAAGACTCTCCCTTACTCTTCTTCCTTGGACACTGGGTCGCATAGTGACCCAGCTCCCCACAGTGGAAGCATTTGATCTTGGAGAGAACTTTCTTCTGCCACTTTTCCTGCTTTCCCTCAGATGCTAGGGCCACATCCTCCTCCTCATGCTTGACTTTGATCCCTTTGCTGCTGCTACCTGTCTTTGACTGCCATCTGATCTCTTCCTGGCGAAGAGCTGCCCACATCGCGTCCCAAGGTGGGAGAGTCCCTCTACCTAGGCTACTCTGGAAAAATACTTCCCAATCTTCTGAGACAGCATTCAAGGTTGTCCTCACCATAAGCTTCTGGTCCGGTGTCGCTCCTATAGCAATCAACTGGTCTCGGATCTCATTCAGTCCTCCGAGGAATGTGTCAATCGATTGACCCTTCTTCATCTGATATGACCTCATCTGGTTCTCGAGCAGCATTTTTCTCTACACAAAAGTATGTTGGTACAGGTTCTTGAGAGCCTTCCACATCTCAATTGTCGTTTCCTTCTCGGCTATATGTGGTATCACATGATCCTTGACCCCGTCAAGGATAATGCACTTGGCCCTTGCCATCGCCTCTTCGTACTTGTCGTTATCATTGAGGTCGACTGGGATAGCTATAACCTTCAAGGCAAAGTTCTTAACACAATTCTTGTCAAGCACTGATAAGATTTTGGCCTTCCAGATTGCGAAGTTCAATGCTCCGTCCAGTCTATCCTGGTCTCTTACCCCGTGTAGTGCCATGACGCTCCTCTACTTCCCTCCTAGAAGTTATTTGTTCAACTCCTCTGCGTCTCTACTTCTCGTCTGGAAGTTCTCTTCTGGATTCCCTCTGAGTCCTAATTTCCCTCCTAGAAATCCTTCTGCCACTTGTCAAGATGCCCCCTACTCTGATCGTCTTGTGCAACTCCACTGCTGATCGAGGTTCCTCGGTTAGAAACCCTCGGTAAAAAATCCTCTGGCCCTGCTCTATCAGGTATTGTTCTAACTACAATACCTCACCAACTCCACTCTGCAATATTTCTGCAGCCTTCTAAACTCCAGCAACTGCCTCTCTGTGAACTGCGTCAGCCCCTATCTGCCTCACGCTGGCTTTGCGTCACCCTAGATGGGTCTGCGTCAGCCCTGGGATGCCCTGTGTCAACCCTTTGGCCCTCTGCGTCAACAACGATGGCCTCTCTGAGGCTCTGAGCAACTCTCGGCTTCTTCTGCGTGGCTCTGGCTGGCTCTGCGTCACACTTCTTGGCTTTTGCGCTCCTAGAAACAGCTTCTGTCACCTTGGGACCACTGTTTTCTGCTGCTATTGCTCTGCTCGGCTGATGTCTTTTAGTCCTCATGTGATCTGCAATCACCCTTTGATACCATGTTGAAGTTTCTAAATTTACTTAGTTAGAAACCCTTCATGCACTTTTTCTGATTTATTCTTACCTACTTGTTATTTTTCCTTAACAAGTTATTTACAAAGTAAATGCTGAAAATAAACACCAGTGCATGCTCAACATATTACAGATCAGCAACTAAAAGAAACAAGAACAAACACACCACATGACACCATTATTTTTGGACTAATGTCCCCAGAAAAACCCAATGTGGGAAACCGGTGCAACTATCTGAAGGTTTTCTTATTAAGCAATATCAGAGTACAATCTGGGTGCCGAAACTGGCCTACCCAACAGAGAATTTCCTTAACAGTAATACTTCTCGGTTTCTGACGAATGTACTGGCTGAAACCCCGAATAATCCTTCTGGTAGCTACTCAGCACCAATCTGCCCCAGAAACCCAAGCGTCTGCCCAATCTGGACTGCGTCAGCCTCTCCTATCCCAGCGCTGGCACTGCGTTAGCTTATCTTGGCCTGCGTCAGCCCCAGGAGGCCCTGCGTCAACTCTCTGAGCCTTTGCATCAACTACGCTGGCCCCTCTGGTGCTCTGCGTAGCACTTAGCTACCTCTGCCTGGCCCTACGTGAGCACTGGCTACTCCTGCGTCTCTCTCTCTAACTGCTCTACTGCTATCTCGGCATTATCTCTGCCTCTCTGTCTCTTTGTACTCAATGCTGCTCAGCTGCTCTCCCAATCACTGATTCTATCTCTCTTAGCAAACCCCGCTCTAGAGGATAGAATGACTGATCACTCTGGTGTATTCTCCAAGTAACCCTCAAGCCTCTTCTTATACTTTTTCTGTTAACATCTCAATGGTCGAGATTAAGTCTTTAATCAATGACTAAGATTAGATCTGGCTTGATCCATGCCTTTTGGACCACTCTAACATAGATTCATATTAATACACATTAATATTTTATTTTCCCTAATTTTAGACTTAGGGTCTCCATTAAAAATATTAATTATTTTAATATCTCCTTATCTGTTTAGAATCTGCCCAAACCCTTTCTGGGTATTGGATATCTTATGTGGCCGAACCTCTCCACCAAATTTTGTGGCTAGAGCACATGCGATGCTACCCCAAATCAACAAATAGTATGCTCAAAACATCGACCAAGAGGTTTCCCGGGCAATATGTCTCCATACACCACCAGGTACCTGTCCAAAATAGTCTTTATGTCTGGGTGTGGTGGCTTGGGATGACCCCTAGCCTCAGAAATCCTAAACTCCATGACCCACTGAATATAACCATGCCTCAGATCAGCCTCCATCCTGTGGTCCGAAATAGTCTGTGGAGGGTAAGAGTGCATACCCCTAAGCAAAACCAATTTTCCATCTGACCCTGTGAACTCCATCTCTAGCTTCCTCCAATTCGTAGTGACTCAGCCAAGTGAGTAGAGCCACTGGACACCCATCACCATGTTGGTGTCCGACACATCTACCACAAAAAAGTGGTCTGTCACTGAATAGTTCCCTATGGTGATTGTTAAGGCGAGAACATAGCGAGTGCACTGCATGGTTCTATCTCCCGGTGCAAGAACTGAAAATCCCTCAAACTGCTTGGTTGTGATGCCCCTCCTCTAAACCATTTGTGTGTCGATAAAGTTTTGGGTAGCCCTATTGTCCACCAAAACTGAAACACACAGCCCCTGCACTATGCCCCTAATCATCAAGGTCAAAAACTTGGGTACCCCTTGTTGATTTGGGTAGCATCGAATCTGCTCTAGCCATGAAATTTAGTGGAGAGGTTGGGGCACATGAGATCTCCAATATCCAGAAAGGGTTTGGGCATATTCTAAACAGTTCTAGAGATATTAAAATAGTTAATACTTTTAATGGAGTCCCTAAGTCTAAACTTAGGGAAAATAAAATATTAATGTGGATTAATATGAAGCTGTGTTAAAATGGTCCAAAAGACATGGATAAAGCCAGATCTAATCTTAGCCGTTGATTAGGGACTCAATCTTGGCCGTTGATATGTCAACGGAAAAGTATAAGAGGAGGCAGAGATAGTGTCAGGATAGCAGCAGAGTAGCCAAAGAGAGAGATGCAGGAGAAGCCAGTGCTCACGCAGGGCCCCGTAGAGGCAACTAAGAGTTGCGCAGAGCACCAGAGGGGCCAGCCTAGCTGACACAGAGGCTTAGAGCACTGAAGCAGGGCCTCCTAGGGCTGACGCAGTCCAGATTGGGCAGACGCTCGGGTTTCTGGGGCAGATTGGTGCTAAGTAGCTGTTAGAAAGATTATCTGGGGTTTTAGCTAGTAGATTTGTCAGAAACCGAGAGGTATTACTGCTAGGGATATTCTCTGTTGGGTAGGCCAGTTTTGGCACCTAGATTGTACTATGATATTGCTTAATAAGAAAACCCTCAGATAGCTGCACCGGTTTTCCCGCATTAGGTTTTTCCGAGGACATTAGTCCAAAAATAATGGTGTCATATAGTGTGTTTGTTCTTGTTTCTTTTAGTTGTTGATCTCTAATATGTTGAGCATGCACTAGTGTTTATTTTCAGTATTTACATTGTAAATAACTTGATAAGGAAAAATAACAAGTAGGTAGGAATAAATCAGATAAAGTGCATGGAGAGTTTCTAACTAAGTAAACTTAGAAACTTCAACATGGTATCATAGCGTGATTGCAAATCATAGGAGGACTAAGAGACATCAGCCGAGCAGAGCAATAGCAGTAGAAAATTGTTGTCCCGAGGTGACAGAAGTTGTTTCTAGTAGCATAAAAGCCAAGAAGTGTGGCGCAGAGCGAGCCAGAGCCACGCAGAGGAAGCCGGGAGTTGTGCAGAGCCTTAGAGAGGCCAGCGTCGCTGACGAGAGGGCCATAGGGTTGACAAAGGGCATCCCAGGGCTGACGCAGACCCATCCAGGGTGATGTAGGGCCAACGTGAGGCAGAGAGGGGCTGACGAAGTTCACAAAGAGGCAGTTGTTGGGGTCTAGAAGGTTGCAGGAATATTGCAGAGTGGAGCAGGTGAGGTACTGTAGTCAGAATAGTACCTGACAAAGCAGGGCCAGAGGAATTGTTACTGAGGGTTTCTAGTCGAGGAACCTGGATTAGCAGTGCAATTGCACAAGATGATCAGAGTAGGGGGCATCTCGACAAGTGGAAGAAGGATTTCCAGGAGGGAAATCAAGACTCAGAGGGAGTCGAGAAGAGAACATCCAGACGGGAAGTAGAGACTTAGAGGAGTCGAACAAAGAACTTCTAGGGGGAAGTAGAGGAGCATCATGTCACTACGTTGGGTAAGAGACCAAGATAGACTAGACGGAGCATCGAACTTCACAGTCTGGAAGGCCAGAATCTTATCAATGCTTCACAAGAATCGTGTCAAGAACTTCACCTTGAAGGTAATAACTGTCCTAGTCGACCCCAGTGATAAGTACGGGTACGAGGAGGCGCGAGGGCCAAGTGCATTATCCTTGACGGGATCAAGGATCATGTGGTACCACATATAGCTGAAAAGGAAAGGACATTTGAGATGTGGAAGGCTCTCAAGAAGTTGTATTAGCATACTTTTGTGCAGAGAAGAATGTTGCTCAAGAATCAGATGAGGTCATATCAGATGAAGAAGGGGCAATCGATTGACACCTTCCACGGAGGACTAAATGAGATCCGAGACTAGTTGATTGCTATAGGAGCGACATTGGATCAGGAGCTGATGGTGAGGACAGCCCTGAATGTTGTCTCAGAAGACTAGAAAGTGTTTGTCCAGAGTATACTAGGAAAAGGGACACTTCCACCATGGGACAAGATGTGGGCAACTCTTAACGAGGAAGAGATCAGAGGGCAGTGGAAGATAGGTAGTAGCAGCAAGGGGATCAAAGTCAAGCAGGAGGAGGAAGATGTGGCCCTAACATCTGAGGGAAAGCAGGAAAAGCGGAAGAAGAAAGATCTCTCCAAGATCAAGTGCTTCCACTATGGGGAGCTAGGTCATTATGCGACCCAGTGTCTAAGGAAGAAGAGTAAGGGAGAGTCTTCCGAGACTAAGGAAGTTTTGACAGACGATGATTGTGCCATGAGTGCACATGCACCACTTGAACGAAAGTGGGGAGACATCAAGCTGTAGTCAAGAGGACTACAGGCAATGAGGGGTAGGATCCTCGAGGTACCCAGCCTCTTGGATATACCTTGCTACAGGAGCCCCAAAGAGGAGTAGTAGGGCTGGCTGAGTGGGTAGAGACGGATGCGGATGGAGCAGCAGAGAGAGCTACAGTGCAGGAGTCCCAACACAGCGCAAGGCTAGTAGGCTGCAGCAATGTGAGAGGCACAAGAGTGTTGCACTAATGCAGGATGGCACAAAGAGGTGTGCAACAGTGCGCGATGCAAGGAGTTGTTGCAGCAGCACAGAGGTCAGAGAGGGAGCACTTGTCAATGGCAGAGGAAGCTTCAGCATCAGTGGGTGTCTCTAGCCCAACAGGGAGGTCAATTGGGAGATTAGTTACTTACATCTCAGTAACTGAGTTGCAGTGCAGCAGTGGGCAACACGATGCAACATGATGAGAGGAGGTGCAGTGCGGATGCAGTGCTGGGAGAAAGGACCAGCAGCAACACGAATGCAGAGGGAGATGTCGTACAGATGCAGCAGTGGCAGTGGCAGAACAATGGGCAGCAGTACAGGATACAACAATGTAGAGGATTGTGGGTAGCAGGCCTAGCAACAGCACAAGGACCGATGCCGAATGATCAAGGTGATACTTAGTGAGGACTATTACTAGAGCACACTCCTCGCTAAGAGGAAGTGTTGATTTGGGATAGCATCGGATGTGCTCTAGCCACGAAATTTGGTGGAGAGGTTAGGGCACATGAGATCTCCAATACCCAGAAAGGGTTTGGACAGATTTTAACAGTTAAGGAGATATTAAAATAATTAATATTTTTAATGGAGTCCCTAAGTCTAAACTTAGGAAAAATAAAATATTAATGTGGATTAATATGAAACTATGTTAGAATCATTCAAAAGACATGGATCAAGCCAGATCTAATCTTAGCCGTTGACTAGGGACTTAATCTTGGCCGTTGATATGTCAATGAGAAAAGTATAAGAGGAGGCTTGAGGGTCACTTGGAGAACACACTAGAGTGATTAGTCATTCTATTCTCTAGAGCGGGGTTTGCTAAAAGAGATAGAATCAGTGATCGGGAGAGCAACTGAGGGGCATTGAGTACAGAGGGGCAGAGAGGTAGAGATAGTGTCGGGATAGCAGCAGAGCAGCCAGAGAGAGAAACGGAGGAGCAGCTAGTGCTCACGCAGGGCCACGCAAACATAGCTAAGTGCTACGCACAGCACCAGAGGGGCCAACATAGTTGATGTAGAGGCTCAGAGAGCTGATGTAGGGCCTCCTGGAGCTGACACAGGCCAAGATGGGTTGACGCAGTGCTAGCGCTAGGCTAGGAGAGGCTAACGCAGTCCAGATTGGGCAAACGCTGGGGTTTTTGGGGTAGATTGGTGCTCAGTAGCTGCTGGAAGGATTATCTAGTGTTTCAACGAGTAGATTTGTTAAAAACCGAGAGGTATTACTGCTAAGAAAATTATCTTTTGGGTAGGCCAGTTTTGGCACCTAGATTGTACTCTGATATTGCTTAATAAGAAAACCCTCAGATAGCTGCACCGATTTTCCCGCATTGGGTTTTTCGGGGGTCATTAGTCCAAAAATAATGGTGTCATATGGTGTGTTTGTTCTTGTTTCTTTTAGTTGCTAATCTGTAATATGTTGAGCATGCACTGTTGTTTATTTTCACTATTTACATTGTAAATAGCTTGTTAAGGAAAAAAACAAGTAGGTAGGAATAAATCAAATAAAGTGCATGGAGGGTTTCTAACTAACTTAGAAACTTCAACACCCTTCACAAAGATGCAAGGATCCCTCCTTTTGGTGCAAAACGAGCTCCCCCCGGTAGTGGTCCCCTCTCCACATGTGTTGTATTGTCATCTCCACCCACTTCCAGCTCTACCTCGTCCTCCAAGTCACTATCAGAAAAGACCTCAATGTAATGGGCCTTACGTGTTGTACATTTATGGCCTAGTGCCCATGGTTCCTGATAGGTGAAACACAACTTCCTCCTCCGGAAGTCCCTCCTGGTATCCTCATCCAACTACCCTCACCTTTGATTGGCTCTTGATGGTGGAGCCCTCATGTCTCTTCACCTATGCTAGAATCCCTATCTAGGTGGTAACGGTGCTCTAGCTTTGGGTAGGGCATCCTGCAAATCTCGGGCCCTCCCCACTGCGTCCTGCAAGGTAGTGGGCCTGTTGGACCTCACCAATTCCTTTTATGGCTTTGCTAGCCCCTCTACAAACATGAAGACCCTCCTAGCCTTTGATAGATTTGACAGATCAAGCATCATCACTAACAACCTCAAAAAATCTGAAATGTTGACCTCAACGCTTCCTGTCTATTTGAGCCTTGTCAACTCCCCAAAATGCTCCTTCAGGTCTCTCCTCTTGAAACACTACAACACCCTTCTAGTGAACTCCTCATAGATTGCCACTCCGGCATGCCCCATCGTGGTTAGCCCATGGAACCACCAGTCATGGGCTTCTCCCTCTAAATGCAAAGTGGCAATTTTAATTGCCTCTCGTTTTTTCATTTGATTGAGTTGGAAATAGACATCCAGCTTCTCCACCCAAGCTTTTGTTGAGCTCTTGGACAACCATCAAAAATTGGGAGGAACAATCTCCCCATGGTGCACTGTAGGAATGGTGGACCTAGGTGGTGTGTTGGAAATGAGGGGTGTTGTTGGGTTGTGTTATATTCTTTCCACATAGTTAACAGGGGGTTTGAGGGGTACCCGTAACCCCACTTTATGAAATCTGGGGCAGCGCCATGGAAAATTTTGGTTTTGGACCCTATGTTAGGTTGGGCGGACCCACCTATGGTTTTGTGCATGATTTTCGCACACGTTTTTTTGGACGCGATGGTTTTCGGTCCATGGTTTTGGACGCGATGGTTTTCAGTCCATGGTATTGGATGCTTCGGCATGTATAAATATGTATTGTAACATTGAAAGGAACATAATGAAAAATCAAGCTGGTAGTCTCGGTTTTGAGATCCAGTGGGAAATCTCTGTGTATATGTGTTTTATGTGTTATGCTCTCGCATTTTTATTTTTCCTGTGATTTAGAATTCGTATGCAGGTAATTTTCTGTATGGGGTTAAAGCCTACATTTGGTATCAGAGCTGTTTTGGCTTCAAGGGGACGCCTTTGTTGCTGAGGGGTTTTGCTCGGGCCTGTGGTAGACCCTGTTTAGTGGGAGATCTGCGAGATCGATTCTGGTGGTGAAAGAAGATGGCGAGCAACGGAAAGATAGAGATTGAGAAGTTCAATGGTCAGAGTTTTTGAGTTGTGGAAACTCAAGATGGAGGATCTGTTGGTGGATAAAGATCAGTGGATCGCGGTAGATCCGGGTACTAAACCAACGGGAGTGACCGATGAAGAATGGAAGAAGTTGGATCGGAAGGCAAAGAGCACAATACGATTGTGTGTCTCAGATTCAGTATTGTTGAATGTATCAGGGGAAGCTACGACGAAGGCTCTGTGGGACAAGTTAGGGACTTTGTACCAATCTAAGTCTCTGGTGAATAAAATATTCCTGCGGAAAAATCTGTATAACCTGAGGATGAAATATGGAGACTCGGTAATAGAGCATCTGAATGCGTTTAATACTGTGGTAAGTCAGTTATCATCTGTTTATATTAAAATTTCAGATGAAGATAAGTGCATCAGTTTGTTGTGTTCTTTACCAGATTCGTGGGATAGTCTAGTTATTGCAATAGGTAGCAATGCAACCGCTTTGCAGTTTGATGAAATAGTCTTAGCCTTGCTAATGGAGGAGATGAGACGGAAAAATATGGACAACTAGAATGGTGATGCCTTGTCTATATGAGGACGGTCCTAGAACAGAAACAAAAAAAAGTCATCGAGTGGGAGATCTAAATCTAGAGGGAGATCTAAATCTCTAAGAAAGCCTACAAAGGTGGTGTGCTGGAAATGCAGAAAGGAAGGGCACTTCAGAAGGGAGTGTAAATCTAAAGCTCCTGATAAAGGAAAGGGATCTGATGATGCTCCTTCTGTAGAAGCGAAAACCACCTCAGATGAAGGTGGGGATGTGTACTTGGCTTCTTCAAGTACACATGTAGATCATGAGGCAGGGTTGATTGACTCAGGGGAATCCTTTCACTTCACTCCCCATAGATAGTGGTTCTGCGAGTATGAGAAATATGATGGTGGTGATGTCTTCTTGGGGGATGATAAGAAGGCTAGAAATGTTGGTCGTGGAAAAGTAAAGTTGAAATTGCAAGGTGGAAGGTTTAGAACACTTTCGGGTGTTCTGCATATTCCTGCATTGGCCAAAATCTGATTTCTGTAAGCAAGTTGGATGATGCAGGTGTAAAGACAGTGTTCGAGAAGAATACCTGCAAGATGGTTCGAGGAGCACTGGTATTGATGCGGGGAGTTCGGATTGGAACTCTGTACAAGCTGCAAGGTATTACTGTTGTTGATGGGTGCAATAGTTCTATGGTTCCTGAAAATGGAGCAGAAAATCTAGTGGTCTCTGGAGAGAAGACCATGCTGTGGCATCAAAGGCTTGGACATATTGGAGAGAAGGGCCTTTGAATACTTCATGGTAAAGGTATGGTAGAAGGTATGAGTAATAGCTCTCTGGATTTTGATTTCTATGAAATTGTGTATATGGGAAGAAGAATCGGGTGAGTTTCCCCTCTGGTGGTAAGAGGACGAAATAGATATTAGAGCTTGTGCACAGTGATGTGTTTGGACCTATGAAGGTTCCATCACTGGGTAAGTC
>APFE030540111.1:47608-74426 GCA_000404065.3 Pinus taeda | reverse complement strand
ATTATTTCTCCTGTTGCCAAGGTAACTTCTATTAGATTACTTTTATCTGTTGCTGCTGCTTTTGATTTTGAGGTAGAACAGATGGATGTGAAGACAACATTTCTTCACGGGGATTTGGAAGAGGAAATCTACATGAAGCAACCTGAAGGCTTTGCGGTGAAGGGTAAGAAAGAACTGGTATGCAGTTAAAGAAGTCTCGTATATGGTAAAACAGTCACAACCAAGGATGTGGTATCAGAAATTTGATAAACATTTATACGGGGACTTGTCACTAAAGCAAAGCCATATCATTGTGTGTATTTAACTATAATTGGGGACCAGGTTATTTATCTGGTCTTGTATGTGGATGATATGTTGCTTCGGTTGGAAATGACAAAGAAATTATCTAGGATTTGAAGACCTAATTGTCCTCCAAATTCGACATGAAAGATCTCGGTGCTGCAAACTATATTTTGGGCATGGAAATTAAAAGAGATCGGGCAAGAGGAAGCTCTGGTTAAACCAGAGGAAGTATGTCGAGACAATATTGCAGAGGTTTAATATGCAGGATAGTAAACCGGTGAAGGTTCCTATTCCTGTAGGTGTGAGGTTATCTGCTGAACAGTGTCCCAAGACACAAGAAGAGGAAGAGGACATGTCCCGTGTTCCATATGCAAGTGCAGTCGGTAGCTTGATGTATGCCATGTTCTGTACTAGACCAGACATTTCACATGCAGTGGGAGTATTGAGCAGGTTTATGTCAAAACCAGGGAAGGAGCACTGGACAGCAGTGAAGCGGGTTTTCAGGTATTTGCGTGGCACTAGTGATTATGGTTTGTGCTACCAAGGAAGACGGATTATGACAGATGTTGGATATCCGTGGACTTTGTTGTGCAGACTGGGCTGGGATTGATCAGAAGAAGATCTACAAGTGGGTGTGTGTTTAACCTATTTGGAGGTGCAGTCAGTTGGATGAGTAAGAAACAATCTGTAGTGGCACTATCAACTACAGAGGCAGATACATGGCAGCCACTCATGCAAGCAAGGAAGCAGTTTGGTTGCAGAGATTGTGTTCAAGTATGGGGTTAGTACAGGGAGCTATAAGGATAGACTGTGACAAGCCAAAGTGCAATTTTCTTGGCAAAGAACCCTGCTTATCATTCAAAGACAAAGCACATTGATGTTCAGTATCACTTTGTGAGGGATATGATAGAAGACAAAAAGGTGTTGCTGGTAAAGGTGGACACTTTGAAGAATATTGCAGATGCATTGACAAAATCTGTGAGCTCTGAGAAGTTTCCTTGGTGTAGAGAAACAATGGTCATTTCAGGGCTGGAAAAATGACTAAGCTCTCTTGTGGCCCCCTGTGGAAAGAAAACAGCAAGTGGGAGATTGTTGGGTTGGGTTATATTCTTTCCACATAGTTAACAGGGGGTTTGAGGGGTACCCGTAACCCCACTTTATGGGGTCCGGGGCATCGCCCGGGAAAATTTTGGTTTTGGACCCTATGTTAGGTTGGGCAGACCCACCTATGGTTTTGTGCATGATTTTCGCACATGTTTTTTTGGAGGCGATGGTTTTCGGTCCATGGTTTTGGGCGCGATGGTTTTCAGTCCATGGTATTGGATGCTTCAGCATGTATAAATATGTATTGTAATATTGAAAGGAACATAATGAAAAATCACGCTGGTAGTCCCGGTTTTGGGATCAAATGGGAAATCTCTGTGTATACGTGTTTTATGTGTTATGCTCTCGCATTTTTATTTTTCCTGTGATTTAGAATTCGTATGCATGTAATTTCTGTAACGGGTTTAAACCTACAGTGTTGGGTCCATGACCCCCTTAGTGATGTTGATTTGAGGTAGCATCGGATGTACTCTAAGCCTCAAATTTTTCAGAGAGGCTTGGGCACAGGTATTTCAAAGAACCCAGAAAGCGTTTTGGGAAATTCCACCCAGAAGTGATTTATTAAAATAATTAATATTTTTAATGGGCTTCCTAAGTCTAAACTTAGGAAAATTAAAATATTAATGGGTATTAATCTAATCAGGGGTGAAACTTCTAGAAAAATCCATGGATCAAGTCCAAACTATCTGAGCCCTTGATTATGTTTTAATCTAGGTTGTTGATTGCTCAACGGGAAGATATAAGAAGGGACTTGGGAGTCATTTGGAAGATGCACGAGGCAGATACTCAGTTTCCCAATAGATATCAATTTTCTCACTGGTCAAAGTTCGGCAAGAGAAAATCAATTCAGAGGGAGAGTTGCAGGTGGAGGTAAGACAGAGAGGGTTCAACATCAGTGAGGGAGATAGGGACGAAGACGCAAAGCAGCAGAAGGAACAACGTTGGGCAGATTGACGCTGGGAGAGGCAACGCTGGCCTGAGTGACGCAGGCACTGTGCAAGCCAGAGAAATTGATGTTGGGCAAGCCAGAGAGACGCAAAGGAATAAGGAACCTCTCTCATGGGTCAGACACTTGTTTAAGAACGTCTGAAAATATTTCTCAGTTCTATACTGCTAGGTGAAATTTTGTACATGTTGATTTTTGCTGAAGAATAATAAAACCCTCATCTGCTGCACTGGTTTTCTTGCATTGGGTTTTTCCGGGGACAACTGTCCAAAATAACTGTGTCATTGTGTTTGTATATGTGTTGGGATTTTACTTACATTTAATTTCTGCAATGTTTTAGTTGTGAATGCTGCAGTAGAATATGTTTCGATATTTGTTGTAAGAATACAGTAGATAACTTATCTCTGAAGTAATAAGTAGAAGTCGTCATATTAATCACTACAGTAGGATTTCAATTTTAGAAATTTTCATAGGTGATGCAAAGTAGCGGAGCCCTCACCAATTTGGAATTCCACTTGAATCCCCTTGAATCCCTTTGCCCCTATTGTTGCTGCAATTTGGTTATCTTAGCTCCTCAATACCTTTGGACAAATCCTGCATGGCCTTGAGAATATTTGGGCAAACTCCTCCTCTTTACTCCCTTTGTCTCCCAGTTATCCCCTATGGTTGGACTTTCGACCTCTGGCTCAATAACCTCTGGATATGGGGTGATTTGTAGCTGCCTCTCTTTGCTTCTGGACCTCTTCCTCCTGTAAGTTACGTTTTGTTGGTCTTTTGGTGTCATAGACTGATGCTTCTCCCCACAAGTTGAGCCAAGACTATGAGCTCTTATACCACTGTAATATCCCTAAGGAAAATTTACAGTAATAAACAAAGCATGCATAGAGATAAACACACAAAAAAATTGTTGAAACATCAAACACCAAGTAGAGCCAAAAACTGTGTTGCTGAGCCATTTTATTGATAAATCATGAAGTTACAATGGGTTCTTGGAAATTATGCACCTGGGATTTCCCAGGGCAAGCTAGCTAAGCCCAAGTGATGAATGTGAAATTCCCCCAAGCGTTTTGGATGGTCTTCCTTGGCTCTGCGCTAAAATGCCTAGAAATTGAGTTGTTGGCTGTGTAGAATAGCTGTTAGGGCTTCTTCTGGTGCTCAAAAAATTCTGGGAAATTAACTCTAGGCTCTCCACCAAATACCTAGAATAACCCACGAAGGAATTTTGCCAATGATTTACTTCGGAGTTTCGGCCCAATTCCCTCAATAGCATCGCTGCTGGGTAATTCGACCCACCTATCAATCTTGCTATAAAAATCCCCCAAAATGGCTACAAACACTAACAAAACACTTTCCTGGACTCCTCAAGTTTCAGCCCCAAACTCCCTTCTCTCCTCAACCCCAAGTGTGACTCCTCCAAGAACTACATAGTTCCTGTGCTATTGCTACTGGAACCTCTCTAAACTCACACACTCTACTCCTGGATCAAATTGGAATGGATGAGACTCCCTCCTTGGGCTGGCACTCGAAATCCACCAAAGCAAGGGTTGAGATTTCCACACGGAAACACTCTTGTGCTAAACAACACTTGCAGACTTCGCTTCAACCCAAGCGTTCTAGTCTAAGACAATTCTCAAATATTCATGAATGACCAAAATGAGTGCCTCTTCCTCTTTGTAAAAGAGCCTCCAAAATGCCCATGGGGGCCCAGCTCGACTTTCCCCCACCAAACTCGTTCCGATGAGTGTGTGTTTCCCTCGTGGGCTGCATTTCTTTATGGGTGCCTCCTCCATACTCTAATGTTTTGGGCTCACTTTAATAAAAATACATGTGGGGCCTCTGAACCCACATTTCCTAAGTGAAAGTGCGAATTTATCCAAAATTGGGCAAAATTGATATTTCCCTTTAGCAATGTTGCTAAGTGGGAATATCACAAGGGATCAAAGTGATAGCCCCCACCTTGAGTCGTTGTCGCACCGTACCTGTATAATCTGAGCGACAACAGGTCTACTTGGGCTTCTTTGTGGTCCCACACCTTAATCATTTCTATTTCACAATACCACTTTAGAAACCCTCTTCCCTGAAGGATCTTAGGTCTAGATCATCCTTTATCAAGGAATATCTCTAATCCCTAGGTCTAGGTTTCCTCTTAAGCCTTTCGCGGAGAGCCCTATACTTTGCTTCTTGAGCAAGTAATTTCTATCATATACGTCTCTCCTATGAATGGGCTCTTGAAATCACTATCTCCCCATAATCGATATACCATTCATAGTGATTTCCCTTATACCAGGACTCCTCCCATCAGTGAAAGTCCGTAGAAAGCAAGGGACATTGACTGAAGTGACAGTGGATCTTTGTCCCATTGTTGCCACTTGGTCTAGTAGTTGCTCCTTTGGAACCCCTCTTAGGACCCCTGCTAGATTGAGTGGTAACAGAGACTTTACATTTTTGGGTGTGAGTTTGTGCAGTAACATACCCCACCAAGGTTCAAATCCCCTAGAGACATTCTTTAACCCTCATTAGCCATGAACTTGAATAAGCGATTTTTTTTTATAGATGGGGCGGAATGCAAGTTTTGGATGATTTTGGCAAAATATACACCCCTAATAGCAGCTGCTTAGATGAAGGATAGCTCCTATGAGTTTTTAGATGTATATGTTTCATCATAATATCCTAGATTGGATGGTGTCATTTGCATGTGTTGATTGAAAGAATACATAAAAAATTAAATAAATAAATGTTCAAATTGGAGCAAAATTAAGAAACATGTTTACCTCTAAACTAGACCAATAACAATTCATATATTACCTGTGATTGATAGAACTAAACCAACATCATTAGTGCTAAAACCCAATCCTCTATATGCTTTGCCACTCTCAGCCCAAAGAGGAAATATCTAGAAATGTAAAAAATTACTCAAGTTAGTTAGTTTATCATTAATCAACTATTAATAAAAACTAAAAAATAAAATTATTTATTGTGAACTCTCAAAAAATACATTTGCAATCCTTACCTCTGAATATGCTGTAGTATGAAGAGCGTAAACACAACTTATAATGATTGAAGACATTACTGGCCAATTTTTTATGAGTGACTTTCTGTGCACATTTTGTCCTTTTATATTTCCTCTATTTTGTTCCTGAATAAGAATGTCTTCCGAATGAATCTCTAACTGATCATTGAGTCCTTTCTCCTCACATTCTAAATAGTGGCTATGAAGCGTCTCCTATAGAATTATTTCACACAAAAATATTAAATTTGATTTATCATAGGAATATTGCATTTACACTTAAATTTGTATAAATTGCTTAGTGTTCAATTACTTGTTTAAAAAATTTAACTTTGTACATGACATTAACAGAGATTAAAACAATTCACGAAACAATGTAATGAAAATAATACACAATAATGCATGATAACACTGCATACACACAACGTACACCAAATATTGACATGGAAGGCAGCCACTAAAGTATTATTATGATGAGTTAAAATAACTTGTTAGATATTATATGAACTCCAATAACCTGAATAAATCTAATACAATAATCACAAGCCAATGTATGGAATAGTGACTATATTGATTTCTTATATAACGCATGTTTCCCTCATTTCCCAAGTAAACAAACTTCCTAATATTGCATGAGGAGACTGATATTATTTTTAGGGTTCCAATACAAGCACTAGTAGTCCAGTGGCATGATTTTACAGTTGGTACTTAGTATGAGTACTTTCGATCTATCATTCAAAGAATTTGTTGGAGGATATTTTTCACAATTTTCACAATATGGTCTCTCTTTACATAGTGAATATGCCATAGTTTTGATGGTTCCTTGATGTATATTAGCATGTTAGTCAATATTTTGCACATGGTTAAGGTGGTTGTGGCCTATGGATTATGAATGATGATATTGTACCCCATGAATGAGAGCACTCTAGTGCTTACGGTGTCTATCATGATCTTATGATGACATTTCATGCATTAGATAGTGTTATATCTTATGTTCTTGTTCGCACATGATGATATTTCTTTTTACACTAGTCATGGTGATACCTCGTTCGAAAGGTCTTTCCAAGTACTATAACATTTGTGGCAGGCCCCTGCCTATGGCTATGGGCCTACTGCGAACTTCAAAATAACACCGTTTAGAGGGTCAAAACAGCATCAGAAGTTCATGACCCGAAAAACTACTAAAAATAGTAAATTCTGCTATATCAAGGAAACTGATGAAACTGATTTGGGGTCCAAGTGGAATAAGTGGGTGGTCACCAATATCTACTTGGATCAATTGATATGTGAGTTGTTAGATGGATTCGTCTGGGAGATTGGTGTGCAAAATGTGGTCCAAGTCATAACAGATAATGCAACTAATTATGTGTCTGCCAGTAGAATGATTTTGGAGAGCCACTGCATATTGTTCTGGACTCCATCTACAGCACATTGTATCGATTTGTTGCTTGAGGATATGGGGAAACTCTCCTTCATCAAGGAGATGATTGATATGGCTAGGAGCGCCCCCAAGGAGATGATTGATATGATTGATAGTGTGAGGTATTTCTCACTAATTCTCTACCAATTAGATTCTCTGTATCAGATAGCCAGTAAGGCATCCAAAGATTGTATTCAGAAACTACTGCATAATAATACAAACCCTCAACTATTGGACCGATTTTCCCGCATTGGATTTTTCCGGGGACATTTGTCCAAAAGCAATTGGGTAACTTGTGTGTGTTATTTCTTTCTTGCTCAGTTCTTGTTTCTACATATTATTTAATTTGTGAAGGGTGAATTTGTATTTATCTCAATGTTTACCATATAACACTGTAAATAACTTGTGAGAGAATTAGCAAGTAGGAGAAATAACATCAGATTGTTGCAGTAGGGATTCGGGGTCACCGAATTATCACAAAAATTCCAACTGGAAGTGTCTCAATTAGATTATTAGCTTATTTTTAAATATTTCCTAAGTCTAAACTTAGGAAAAGGGGTTAATTAATCAGTATTAATTGAGAAAGGTGTGAATTATCTAGAAACTCACACAGATCGACTAGGAAATAATCTTAGCCCTTGATTAAGTCTTAATCTTGGTTGTTGGAGTCCCAACAGAAGATTATAAGTAGAATTCGATGGGTAGATGGAGAACACACAAAAAGATTGATTTCCTTGGAGAGTTTGATATTCCATAGAGCAGCATTTAGTTGTCGGAAGAGTTCGAGCTTCAGAAGGGAAGCAGAGACAGAGGGGTAAGAACAATGAGGTCAGAGGAATATTTTCTAGATCTGATGAGTACATTATAGAGAGGCTCGTTGCACACATTATGTCAAAGTTCCAACGAAGCAGTGGTGCCAAATTTTTTCAAAAGTTCCAAATCACCATTCAGCAGCTTTTTGAGACATTGTAAACCCATTATGCAAATTTGTAATGTAAATGATGCTAATAAGGTTGTGTATGTGTTTAGCAACCTAGGTAAGCCTATTATTTTGGCAATAAATTTCATCCTAAGAGTTTTTTCGTCTCACTGATTATTTGTGTTTCTAAACACATGATCGACAAAGTTTTTCCCTCCAACCTCACCCCAAAGCTAGGGTGGAATTTATTGTCAAAGTCTTAGGTGAGTTCTAGTGTTTTAATCGAGTCTTCTGTAAAAGTGATTTGGGAATAATAAAAGCTATTTCGATAAATTATTTTATTATCAGTCACTTGGTCTACTAGATCATATTATGTCGCGGAACTGGGGAAGTTTTATGAGGGATTGTAACGAATGGGTATTCCCCCTTCAAGAGTTGAATTTGTAAAATCTTATATAAAAAATATTTTAGTGCATAGTTCCTCATACTTTGATACCATGGCTAAAATATTTGAGGGTAGAAAAATAATTAATCCCGTCATAAGTCAATTAATTAATTTTCTCGCAAAAATAAAATTAAATCCTAAGCCAGAAAATTAATTAATTTAGAGTCAAAATTAAAATGTTAGATAAATTAATTTCTCCAAGTGGAAAAATTCTTGGGTCTTAAAGAAATTAATTTTTGAAAGTCCCCCACCATGGAAATATTGGAAATTTCAAGAAAAAATGGACCCTTGAACCTTGGTGGTTGAGTGAAAGTCAAATTTTAAAAAAAATTAGCTCAAAATAATTATTTTTGAGCTAATAAAATTTGGTTTTGATCAGTGTTGCAGGAACCATCGCCCCCCCAAAGATCCAAAGGCAGATCCGCGTCCCGTACGGATCCACCATCGATCCTTCGGCGGAACCGCAGATCGGAAAATTGGATCCATGGATCGTCTTTTTTTTGGCGGTTCCTGCAAAAATGGATTTGTGGGGCCCCGATCTGCGACTCCTATTTCCCGATCCGCAATTCCTATTTCCCAATCCGTGGATCCAGAAAGGATCCAGTGCAGATTTGTGGAGGTTCGGGCATGTATCCACCGCGGATCACGAGTGGATCCGAGCAAAGGTGGACGGTTCCGCAGGGATTTTTTTGTTTTTCGAAATTTCGAACTATTCTGTGAGAAACTACACTTTCTGAATACTCCCAAAGTGCTCCCTAATGGTAATGTTAAATTCTTAAAGTAAAAGTGACATTGTCCTTTATCTTTCATTTCCATCCTTTTATTTAAATTTTTAACATTACCATGAAATGACTCAGGATGTTTGAGAGTGGTTCCAACCTCATCGGACTTCATATGGAGAAAATAGAATTTCATATCTCATTCAAAATTTAGCAGACATAACAGTTTTCAGGATCAATTGGATTGTGGTGTTTCATTGGGTTATATCATGTATGAGGACATGTGATTGGCATTTAATCAAGAGCAACAAGACCTATATGTACCCCCCCCCCAAAAAAAAAAATGTTGGTGTTATTGATTGTTGAACTCCTTTGTCATAGCCTTAGCAATTATGTACCCTTCACTCAAGTCAAAATCATTGATCAAGCATGTTAAGCTTTCTCTACCATATTATAAGGCTTGGATTAAGTTGTTTGATCAAAATTACACAATGTTGACTAAAATCCCTATATAATTGAAGTAGAGGCAAAGGCTAGACAAGAGAAGAGGAATCTAGATTGTAGATGGTTGATGCTGGAATGATTAATCATTGATGTACAATGGATGCCATATCTATCTTGATTTATGTAAAATATGCATGTTTTCATGTCTTCTACAACTAATTTGGTATTTTGGATGTTCTTTTAATATAAATGAAAATAAATAAATAAATAAATATATATATAATATATATATAGTAGACGCTTTGTTTCCTAGATTTTTGGAAAATGACGCTTCCACGTCCCCGCTTCGTGCAACATTGGTTTTTATAAGAAATTCGAAAATTCCTCAAAAATAATTATTTTCGATGGTAGAGATTAAAAGATTATAAAAAATTTATCAGTGGTCAAGATTATTTTGACGGATATCAAACCAACCACGGGGGCTTCACTGGGGGAGCAATACCATACCATGTGGGTTCACATTGGGGGATATATATTGAGGAAAAAATCGCATAATATATTGGGGGATATATAGGGGTAAAGGGTTTTTATATTGGTAGGTATAAAAAATGGAGCTCAAAGTCAATGAAAAAATATAAAGGGGTATAAAAATTGTTAATGAAAAAATGGATACCCACAATATCTAGTGGAAGTAGGGGTTTTTTAAATTGGGAAGGCGTATTGGGTTTGTATTGGGAGGGAGTTAAATAATGTGATTGTTAGGGGTATTTTCCAATATGTAGTCAAATTAGGGTTATTGTTTAATATGCCACGAATGCACGTGATAGGTGAGAGGCTCATTGAGTGAAGCCCCCATGAAATCAACTAGCCGTTATTTTCCACTTGGAGGAATCTCTCTATAAATAGAGGGCATTTTTCCTCTATTGAGGAATTGGATCTTGAGCTCTGGTCTGATGTAACTTTGTAAATGCTAGTGTAAAGCCATTGTCCCACTAGGGACATTTTGATCATCATACTAAAAGACTTTCGGGTGCAGCTCATGGTGTCTTTGTCTCACTGATTTGTGGTATGTGCATTCCTATATTGTACTTCAAATATTAATTAAATCATTATTTCATTGTAGATAATAGGAACATTCTATTGATAAGTTTTGGGCTTATCTTAGGTGATCCGATTCATTGTATGTTCTAACAGTTTCTACTTGAGAAAATATATAGAGTTTGCATGTTCCTCAGCTTTTGGGCTCCAAGTTCACAAACTATGGGCACAAACTAACTATGTTTGGATTCTGAATATTTTATGTGTTTTTCTAACTTCGCTAAGGCTATGGTTTAACATTTATTTTTCGAAATACATTAAGCCATTATCAAGGTTTATAAAAAATTCTATCTTTTCAAAATCTTTCTAAGCATTGTACACTTGTATATTTTGTATAATAAATTTTTTTGTAAATAATTTTATTTTTTAACCCTTGTTTTTGTTGAAGGAAATGTAACTAGGTTCGGTCTTCATAAATGTACTTTGATATTTGTATTTATTCAAGAAAAGAAATATTATTTTTATAATATATGTCAATGAATTTCGTGCTCATTGAGGTAGGTCTAGCACATGGTAAAATGCTATAGGTGAGTCAAATAGTCAAAATAAAATGTTGAAGACCTTAAGGGCATGTTACACCATGTATGTTTATGTATTAGAGTCAAGAGAATACCTCCAAGCAATTCAACAAGTCTCCTACATGCAACAACACCTACAAAAGAAGCAATCTGAATTATAAATGTCAAGTCGGTCTACAGTCTTCTAGTCGGCCTAAAAGGAGGGACAATCCTCTATATATAGAGGATGTCCGCTCCATTATAACGTCAAGCATTCTCTCTGAAATCAGCAAAGTGAGGAGGCAAGAAAAGGGTGGGAAAAGGATGAATAAGAGGTCTCCAAGTGCAGCGAGGAAGGTGAAGCCTAGACCAAAGTCAAGAGGATTGTTTTCTAGGGTAGAAAACAATCACACATGCGAGAAACAGAAGCATCCCTATAGGCATAACCGCAGCAACATAACAGCCTTATATCTATCTTTGTTTGGGCTAGAACATAGGCCTAAAAGGGCCTCACACTCAAGCGAAGAAGCAAGGAAGAAGAGCGAAGGTAATAGGGTTGTTCTAAAGTCTATTACAGTCACATGTGCGAAGAGAAGGAGGCTATCTCTACTATTATAACAGCCCTCCCATTACAGTCATACAAATTATTTGATTGGTGAAGAGAAGGAAGGCATCATCATAAGGAAAGGGTCTCATCAAAGGTATCTCTTCTAGAGCAAGTGCAACAAGATCTAATAACAGTTGGAAGGGGGCCGCGTGAAAATCTATGATTCTACACATCAGAAATCCTACTACAATCACTGGTTTATAATCTCCTACGTGTTATTACATTCAACAACTTATTTATTTTATAAACAGTGATGAAAAACACTACTGCAGACTACATTGACATACAAATCATAAACTGAAAATATATGAGACAAACACACAAGGGACACCATTATTTTTGGACAACACGTCCCCGGAAAAAACCCAATGCGGGAAAACTAGTGCAACATACAGAGGGTTTGTATTATTAAGAAAACAGATTCTGAGTACAACAAGTTGCCTCTCACACCGGCTAACCTTTCAGAGAAATCTCGGCAGCAAGAAATACATGCGAGGGTTTACCCCGTTCTCCAAGTCACAACTAATCCACTGAGTGGCCTGACTCCGGAAAGCACTGCAAAAATCCCAGCGCAATCTCTGCTTGGGCCAGCGTCTTGCCTCTGGGAGACTATGTCACTCCTTCTGCTGGATCGATTTGCTGGAGGAAGACTGTTGTTCAGCCCGTCCAACTCAGAACCTCGCTTCTCTGGAAAAATCTAAAACTTCTGACGATTATCCTGCACTGCCACTGCAAGAGCCCCTCTCGGCCTGCCTCAGCACCGCGTGAGCCCCTTCTTGGGCTACGTAGGCCTTTGCGCTACCTCTTTAATCCTACTACTGCCTCTCTGCCACGTACTCTTTGGCTCAGAACTCCTTTCCGATCCAAATCTTTGCTTCTACCCCTCTCACTACAACTTAGAAAACCTATTCGATTTTCTCAGTAAACCTCGGCCTAGAAAAATCAAACTGACTGATCACTTGGTGCATCTCCAACTGACCCTCAAGCCTCCTCTTATACTTTTCCTTTTGATGAATTAATGGCCGAGATTAAGTCCCCAATCAATGGCTAAGATTAAAACAGACTTGATCCTCGCCTTTTAGAAGCTTCTCACCCATATTTTTATTAATACCCATAAATATTTTTATTTTCTTAAGTTTAGACTTAGGAACCCATTAAAAATATTAATTATTTTAATAACGCACAATCCGTGTGGAATTCTCCAAATGATTACTGGGTCTTGGAGATATTATGTATTCTAGCCCCTCCACAAAATTTTGGAGCTAGAGCACATCCAATGCTACCCCAAAATCAACACTCCCTCTTAGCGAGGAATGTATTCTAGCAATACTTCCAATAGAAGCATCACACTGTTCAACCTGTGAGGTGAGATATTATGTATTCTAGCCCCTCCACAAAATTTTGGAGCTAGAGAACATTCGACGCTACCCCAAAATCAACACTCCCTCTTAGTGAGGAATGTACTCTAGCAAATACTTCCAATAGAAGCATCACACTATTCATCCTGCCCGGCTCAGAACCTCGCTTATTCGGCAAAATCTCGAACTTCTGACGATTATCCTACACTGCCACTACAAGAGTCCCTCTCGGCCTGCGTCAGCACCAAGTGAGCCCCTTCCTGGGTTGTGTAGGCCTCTGCGCTGCCTCTCTGATGCGACTGCTGCCTCTTAGCCACGTACTCTTTGGCTCAGAACTCCTTTCCGATCCAAGTCTCTTGAGACGATTCCTGTCTAGAATAGATAGGATTTTGGCCTTCTAAACTATGAAGTTTGAGGCTCCGTCCAGTCTTTCCTAGTCTCTTACCCCATTCATTGCCATCTCGCTGCTCCTCTACTTCCCTCTTGGAAGTTCTTGGTGTGACTCCCTCTGAGCCTCGATTTCCCTCCTGGAACCCCTTCTGCTAATGTCGAGATGGCCCCACTTCGATCACTAGTATAGCTGCACCACTGATCCGGATTTCTCGGCTAGAAATCCTTGGTAGCAACTCCCTCCTCCTTGGCCTTGCCCTGTTAGGTATTGTTCTGACTATAGTACCCCACCAACTCCACTCTGCAACTTACCCACAGCCTCCTAAACCCCAGCAAACTGAAGGTTAGAGCTCCTAGGCTCTGCGCAATCTTGGCACTAGCAAATCAACCTCCTTAGCCAATTGCGTCAGCCCTCCTGGCCTCTGCGTGAGCCTGCCTTTGCCTCCCTTAGCCTTTGCACTACCTCTTCTTGGCTCGAACTTGATGACGCAGGCACTGTGTCACCCCTTGCTGCTTCTCTGCTAGGAACAACTTTTGTCATTCGAGACAACTATTTTCTGTTGTTGGTGCTCTACTCGGCTAATGTCCTCAGTTCTCCTGTGATCTACAATCACGCTCTGATACCATGTTGGAATTCTAAGTCTAAGCCGTTAGAAACCCTTCATGTACTTTACTGATTTATTCCTACCTACTTGTTCTATTAATTAACAAGTTATTTACCATGTAAATACTGCAAAAAATACAAGTACATGCTCAACACATTACAGATCATCAACTGAAGGAAACAAAAACAAGCACACAAGTGACACCATTGTTTTTGGACTAATGTCCCCGGAAAAACCCAATGCGGGAAAACTGGTGTAGCTATTTGAGGGTTTGATTTATTAAGCAGTTTCAAAATACAATCTGGGTGCCAAATCCGGCTCACCCAACAAAGAAAAATATCGGCAGTAGTACCTCTCTACTCGAACGCAGATATTCCAACAGCTTCGCAGCTCCAATCTGCCCCATGAAACCCTAATGTCAGCCTCTCTCTGGCCCAATGTTAGCCCAGTGTCACTCTAGGTTGGCCTGTGTCCGCCTCTGCGGGAACTGCGTTAGTCCTCTGGCCCTCTCCGTCACCCACGCTGGCCCTCTGAGGCACTACGCAGCTTTTGGTTGCCTCTGCGTGAGCCTTGGCTGCCTCTGTGTGAACCCTTGGCTACTTCTACGTCCCTTTCTCTGACTACTATGATGATCCTCCTGGTGCTATCTCTGCCTCTCTGCTTTTGTATTCACTGCCCCTCAGCTGCAACTCTGATCATTCTCTCAACTTTCTTAGCAAACCCAGCCCCAGAAAGTCGAAATCTTGATCTCTTGGTGTGTTCTCCAAGTGACCCTCAAGCCTCCTCTTATACTTTTCTCATTGACAAACCAACGGCCGAGATTAAGTCCCTAATCAATGGTTAAGATTAGATCTGGCTTGATCCATGACTTTTGGACCATTCTAACACAGTTTTATATTAATTCACATTAATCTTTTATTTTCCCTAAGTTTAGACTTAGGGACTCCATTAAAAATATTAATTATTTTAATATCTCCCAAACTGCTTAGAATCTGCGCAAACCATTTCTGGGTATTGGAGATCTCATGTGCTTTAGCCTCTCCACCAATGTTCGTGGCTACAGCACATCCAATGCTACCCCAAATCAACATCTACAGTCCTCCATCCTGAATCTTTTTAGGATTTCTGTAGCATACCTCCCTTGCCCAAGGAAGATTTCTCCCTTCTGTTGCCAAACTTCCAACCCTAGGAATTAATGCATTCGTCCCAGATCCTTCATATTGAATTCTGTGGCTAGATTCTTCTTGCAGTCCCCAATGAACCTGGATGATCATGTCATAAAGATATCATCCACATACAATATTAAGATTAGTGGCTCGTTCTCTACAACCAGATACTAGAGATTCGGATCCACATCACTCTTGACAAATCCCATCTTCTGGAAGTAGCCATCTATTCGTCCATACCATGCTCTTGGTGCCTATTTCAGCACATACAAGGCTTTCTTCAATCTGCATACATGAGACTTCTTCTCATGAGTCTCAAAGCCCTCTGGTTGTTCAATGTATACCTCTTCTTCTATTACCCCGTTTAGAAATGCTGTTTTGACATCCATCTGATGAATCTCCCATCCCATCTGAGTTGCAAGAGATATCACGGTCCTAATAGATGTATACTTGGCTACTGGGGCGAAGGTCTCCTCATAGTCAATTCCTTCCTTTTGAGCATACCCCTTAGCCATAAACCTGGCCTTGTATTTCTCAACACTGTCATCTGCAGTGTATTTGATCTTGTAGATCCATCTTGAACCTACCACTGATCTGTCTTGAGGCCTTGGCACCACCTCCCAGACATCGTTCACCATTATGGAGTTGTACTCCTCTACTATCGCGTCTAGCCAAACCTGATGTTGAGCTGCTTACTTGAAACTGGCAGGCTCTCCATCCTGAGCTACTAATGCTTGATAGCTATATGGTTGTTTTCGCTCCCTCTTGTTGTTTCTTGACGCACCGATGAAGTCATTTGCATCTCGTAGAATCTAACAAAATTCCCTGCAAGTTCTTCCTCTGCCAGCAAGTGCTTCTGTTAGCTCCTGATCCTCATCTTGAGAATCTTCCTGACCCGAGGAAGAATTCTTTACTTACGTTGGTTGAAGAGGCTTAACCAGCGACTCCTCTTTCGACTACTCCTCGGAAGGCATCTCACAAGATTTTCTAAAAGCCCTGTCCTCCATGAACTTTACATCTCGTCGAAATACTACCTTCCCGCTCCCTGGAAGATAGATTCTATATGCCTTAGCGTTCTCGCTATATCCCACCAGATATCCCTTTTCTGCAGTTTGATCCAGCTTCTTCCTCTTTTCTTTGGGTATGTGGCAATACGCTAAACTCCCAAATATCCTAAAATGACTGACTTCAGGTGTCTTCCCTGTGAAAACTTTCTTTGGAGTAATCTTGCCCAATGCCCGATGAGGAGTCCTGTTCTGAACATAGATTGTTGTGTTACATGCCTCCGCCCACAGGAATTTTGGCATATCCTGATCATACATCATGGCCCTAGTTGCTTCTACAATAGTCTTGTTTTTTCTTTTTGCTACTCCATTCTACTCTGGATTGGAGGGAGCTGTCCACTCTCTTCTAATGCATTCCTTAGTGCAAAAATCAGTGAAGTCCTTATCAACATACTCTCCACCATTATGTGAGTGCAAAACTTCTATTTTCTTCTCAGTGGGGATTTTTGCACCTCTTGGACCAGTGCAAAGGGAGATTATTGTGCACATGTGGGAGGTGGAGTCTTAGCTATTAAGGCTGATTCTTGTCGAGCGAGACAAGGAAAACACTAGTGGAGGTGATTGTTGCATTTCTGAAGCATTGGAGGGAGGATTTTGTTGGTATATTTGCAGGTTCTGTGCATCAACAATCTTGGAGGGCATAGGGCCTCTTGGGGGTCGATTTTGGGAGGTTGGAACCAGACCAATCCATTTCTGGGTTTTGGTCAAGGAGCTTGGGGTTAATTTTGCAGCATTTTTTGAGCACCGGTGGTGGGGTTTCTAGCAATTCCTTTCTAGCCAACAGTGCAGTTTTATCGGCAACGCAGACATCGTTGGAGTAGTTATTATCAACATTTGAGATTATTGTTTTATCACCTGGGTTCTGTCACGCTTGCCATTGAGGCAAGCCCAGGTGCACTTCTTTATACTATTGTACTTGCTCCATTGGATTAATAAAATGGCTTAGCTGGTTCTTGCTTCTGGACTTCTTATGAGTATTTGCTGAATGTTTAAAATTTCAGGTGTTGTATTTGTTTTTTCTTTACATATCAATGTTTATCCAAGTTTGGAACATTACATTATCAATTTCCTTAATATCAAAGATTGGGTCTCTCTTAAAAGGAAAATTGATCACTTCCAACTGCCCCTCTTTATGCAAAGGAAAATGAAGATTCTCCTTCCCAAGGGTATCAATGGGTATGTTATCATAAATAGTGTTTGAGGGGTAGGGAAGACCAATCTCATCCTCATCCTCCTTGTCGGTGTCGCAAATGGGAGCACAATCAAATCGAGGACCAGCAATTTCCCATTTCTCCTTTTCAATGTGGAAATAGTCTTCAATGTCATCTTTCAAGGGGCTAATGGGATCATCTTTCTCAAGGTTTTCAAAAGAGGATTTATTGGGAGTAATACCCTTGAGAAAGGTAGGGTTGGTCTCAATTTCTCTTTCCATAACATCATCCTTCCCAGCACATGTGTCCTCAAAATCATCATTTTCATCATGTGGACCCAAGGAGAACTCGTCTTCTTGCTCATTACCTAGATTCTTAATGTCTTGATGATGCTCAATGAAGGATTCCTCTTGGATGCTTAATGCAGGGTGTACTTCAAAATGTCTAAGAAAGCCATCAACGAACCCTTCAATAGATGAGATGCTCCTAGGCTCATGATCATGCAGTCATGAGTTATGACCACTGAGAGATCCCATGAACAATAACATAAGGACATCTTGGTGGACAACCTTCTCCTTTGAAGCATGTGCATTAAATCTTTCTACGTTGTCAATTGCGGAAAATGGATCACCATCAAACATAGGCACCCCACGTACCATCCTTCTAGCGATATGATTAGGATGCCCAGGGATGCTAGCAAAGTCCAAAGCGGGAAATTATCAAAGAACGACAACATGTTTGAGGTATGCATGAAAAATATGTAGAAGTTGCCAGGGTAAAATTAAAGATGCCTAGAAAAATGCTTGCTTCGCCCTACAAGCATCAACCTTAAAGTTCAATGAAGAGCTAGGGCTTCGTTTTTCCAATAGAGTCGCCAATAATGATATGTCAATATGTCGTATGGGGAACAAAACACATGTTTCGTGTCCCTAGCAACGGTGCCAAAATGTTACAGCTCAAACTAGAAGGGAACCTAAAGGGGATCCCTAAAGGGCAAATGCTAACCAAGGGCAACTAATGGTGACTTAACCCACTGTCACCTTAGCGAAGGATCCCTTCTATTTATGGACTATCACCGATGGGAGGAGACCCAGTATAATATGGAGTCACCAATAAAAGATAGATCAATAAGTGGATGTCAAGTGACCCAAATGATCCTTCACTAGAAGAGGTTGAAGGATAAATCTTGTTTACATTCTAAGCAAAGTACAATGACTTCTAGGAGAGGAATAAGAGGATTTGAGGGTTAGGTTTAGGGGATATGATTCGTTAAAGAGTTCCCCAATCCCTAAAATCGTTATTGAAATTGGTATCTCGGATGGTTCTTGAAGAATTGTCTTTTCAAAGTCACGGGACCAAGTGGATCCAATCTAGGGTAGGAGGAAAGAATATTGAAACCAATGATGGTCTTACCCTAGACAAGGTGGGGCAAAATATCAAAGAAATAATTTTCACTTAAACATGTTGAATTGATCCTATGAGGCACTAGCCTTGGGGATGTTAGGGCAAATTTTGATCTCGAAACTAGGGCTTGGATTTTCTCACAACTCAATTGTCGAAATGGCCTCAAATTTGGAGGACATCTTGAAGAAACACCAGCATAGGAGGGGCTAGGAGATAGAGCTTTTTAGAGGGATAGTTCACTAGAGAAATGATGCCCTAGGTGACCCAACTTGGCTAGACCCAAGGAAAGGTGAAATAAATTGGTTTAAGATGACCACCTTTTGGTAGATCAATGCCTTAGTCTAGGGAGAATGGATTCTATGATGAATATGAGTGAGGACCTTTCGTTCTTGGTCAAGGAGGCCTCATGACTACTTCGTTAGCCTTCTAGGTCAAAGAGAAGCAATCTTGCAGCTTTTATACTTCAATGTGCAAAAGGAGATGGCTTATCAAGGTCAATTTGTTTATAGAATTACCCCTAGGAGATTTCATTCACATTACATGGCCCATACATTGAGAGATGCTATAATAGAGACAAAATCCCATAATTTAAGCAGTAAATGCATGCAGCAATTAGCCCTAAGAATAGCGAAAATCTCAGTCCAATGTATATGACAAGTAAAACAAGAATAACATTAAAAGCATGTACTTACATTTAATAGAATATATCCAACCATCAACAATTTGACAAGAGAGAAGCTCCAAGATAAGATAGACCAATATCCACACATCAAAATTCATCCATAAAGCTCCAATTCATCCATTAAGAAAAAGTGTGAAATTCTCAAGAGAGAGAAGAGATCCAATCCAAAGTGATGATGAGCAAATGAACTCATCTCATGTGTATTCATACACAAATTAGGAGTTCAAATTAGCCTCCTTGGCCTACATAAGCCCCAAAAATAAATTAATGTTCTAATAATTCAACTTTTGGTGACAAGCCCACCAAACTAGCTCATAAATGAAAGAATAAGCCTCTCAAGAGATCAAATAATAATCTATGCATGTCGTAGGGCTGTCTAAGAGGCCTAATGAGGTCCATGGGTACCATAATGAAGAATAAGACCCTCAAAAGCAGTGGATAGGGTGCTCCAAATGACATGTGCGGGCACACAAATGTCCTCATGGGTCTCCAAATAAATCGAAGATGCCTGTAGATCACCTGCAAGGGCTAGGATGATGGTGTAGGTGGTGCCACATCATCGTGTAAGTCTTAGATCATTTGCCAAGTGTATGGTGCAAATCTGGGGCCAAGTGGGCATGATGGATCAGGTGCATCTTCCTCGTCCAATAAGTGAACCATGAGCAATCTCTGAATGGCTATGGGGATTTATGGAATGTTGTCTACTACTGTTGAGGCCCATGGATCTCAACGCACACCCTACATGTGCCAATATAGCCCTCTAGAAGGTTAGGACCCCATATAGGGAGACCAAACCCAAGATGGAGACCATCAGCAATCTTGCATAAACTCCAATGCGTCCCCTAGCCTTCCGGTATAACAATTCATTAGAGAAATCGATTGAATGAGCTTACCAATCATGGACCACAAGTGGAGACTTCATAATGTCATGCCCTTCCATAATGGGCTTCGGGATGTGCCAATGTCTCCTAAACTCCAAATGGGGTTAGCCAAGAATCCTATTAGGTGGTTTCTACTTCTAAAGGGGGTAATATATTTAAGGTACATCCTTCAAAAGGCGGTGGCATGTGATATATAGGTGAATGAAGGAGGGGGATGAGAAGGGGTAGCTCTGGGTCACATGCTGGGGTACAAAGATAGCTAATAAGAGGGAAGACCACACTTGGGTTTATAATGTATAGGAGGGAGCAATCATGGTACATGAGATGCCCCGACCTTGATTTTTCCACCCTTCTTTATATGCCTTTTGTCTTTTTATGATTTTCTTTGATTAACTGCTCGACGATCAAGGGGGAAAGAGCATGATGTATAAGATATAGCAGTAAATACGCCCATTTAAGGTAGGGCAGTTCATTTCCCACCAAGGGTTGGGACAATCATGAGTTCCTATATGATGAAGGGGGTTTATGGAACTTGTAGGAAACAAGGTGATGGCTTTGAAAATTTTTGAATCTAACACATTAGAAACCCCTACTGCAATATCTGTTTTACTATCTCCTACTCATTCTTTACATTAACAAGTTATTTAATAACATAAACATCAAAGTAAACACAATTGCAGCCTTCACAAATATATAGATCAACAACTAAAATAAACTGAGACAAAACAAGGGACACCGTCATTTTTGGACAATCATACCCTAAAAAACCCAATGCGGGAAAACCGGTGCAACATATATGAGTGTTTTATTATTAGTAGATTACTAAATACAAATAGGGTGTGCCAGAAATGGCTCAACCTTCAGAAAATATCCTTGGCAGTAGTACCTCTCTCTGGAGACAGATATTCCGACAAATCAACAACCAGATGAACAACCCCACAATGACTCTGGCTGTTCTTTGTGTTGGACAACGAAAGCTGCTCCAAGCACTCCTCTGGAACTATGTCACCCTTTGGAACTGTGTCACCCTCTCTCAGAGAATATGCTCTTAGTCTGCCCCACAGAACCTCCTCAGTGCAGCCTCTATAGTTATCTTCAACTTCTGCGTCAGCCTCTTCGGCTTTTGCGTCAGCCTCTACGGCCCTCTGCGTCCTCTGCGTTGGCTTCCTTAGCCTCTACGTCAACCCTCCTAGGCTCTGCGCTGCCTCTTTCAGCACTTTGTTGCCTCTCTTATATGTATTCTTCAGCCTTGGATCGAAATCCATTGCTGAACTGCCCCTCACTGCAACTGTTTTCTAACTCGATTTCCTCAGCAAATCCAGCCCCAAAAAATCGAATTCTTGATCTCTCTTGGTGTGTCTCTAATTGACCCTCAAGCCTCCTCTTACACTTTTCCTGTTGATGATTCAACGGCTGAGATTAAGTCCCTAATAGAATTGGCTTGATCCTCGTCTCTTAGAACTTTCTCACCCATATTATATTAATACACATTAATATTTTAATTTTCCTAAGTTTAAACTTAGGGTCTCATTAAAAATATTAATTATTTTAATATCTCTTCATCTGGGTGAGATTCCTCCAAACGATTTCTAGTTCTTGGAGATCTCATGTGCCTTAGCCTCTCCATCAATTTTCATGGCTAGAGCACATCCAATGCTACCAAAAATCAACACTCCCTCCTAGCAAGGAATGTGCTCTAGTAATGCTTCACCATGGAAACATCACACTGATCTTCCGCATCGGTACCTGTGTTGATGCTTAGCTTGCTGCCTCACATCCCCTGCACTGTTGCTTCCTGTACTGCTTCCCATGAGACTGCCACTGCCACTGCTACATGTACTGCAACTCCCTTTCAACATGTTGCATCATGTTGCCCATAGCACTGCCACTGCTAACTGTTACACTGCAACTCGGTTGCTGAGAAGTAGGTAACTGACTTCCCCCAAATATTGACATTCTGGTCAGTCTGGAAGCCTCATGATGTTGAAGCTACCTCTGTTGCTATCATGTGCTCCCTTTGCTGCCACTGCGCTACTGCAAACACCTTTGTGCCTCTCGCACTGCTCCAACCTCTGCTGCGTTGCTACAGACTTTTGCACTCTAACACTGCCTTGTCGCTTCATCACACCTTTCTCCACCCGACACCTATCACCGTACTACCACCGTTAAGGGATCCCGTAGCCGTATGTGATCCAAGAGTTTGGGCACCTCAAGAATCCTGCCCCTCATGTAGTCCTCTTGACCACAACTCGATGTTACCCCACCTATTCTCTAGAGGTGCATGAGCACTCATGGCGAAATTGTCATCAGTCTCGACATCCTTCTCCACCTTTGCTGGAGCAGCCTTAGAGTTGGAAGTTTGTCCCTTGCCTTTCTCCCTGGGGCACTGAGAGGCATAATGTCCCAACACCCCACAATTGAAGCACTTGACCTTGGAGATATCTTTGTTCTTCCTCTTCTGAACCCCCTGTTGTCCTGCAGATGCTAGAGAAACATCCTCCTCCTCCTATTTCTTGATTCGAACTCCCTTGCCGCTACTCCCGGCCTTAGTCAACCTCCTGATCTCTTCCCGTCGAAGCGCTGCCCACATCTCCTCCCAACTAGGGAGAGTCGCTCTGCCCAAAATGCTTTGGACAAACGTCTCCCAGTCCTCAGAGATTGCATTCAAAGCAGTCCTGACCATAAACTCTGGATTCGGTGTAGACCCCACGGAAGTAAGTTGGTCACGAATTCCTTGCAACCTGAGAAGGAACGGATCTATCTACTCTCCTTTCCGCATCTAATATGACCTCAGTTGATTCTCAAATAACATCTTCCGCTACACGAAAGAGCCCTGGTATAAGGTGGCCAGGGTCTCCCACATCTCCCTTGCTGTTGACTTCTCAGTAATATGTGGTATTACATGAACATTGACCCCGTCTAGGATCATGCATTTCGCTTTCGCCATGGCCTCCTCATACTTCTCATTTGCATCAGGGTCAACTGGGACAACTATGGTTTTCAAGGCATAGTCCTTGATGCGATGTTTATCCAGGATTGCAAGGATCCTGGCCTTCAGAAGCCCCATCCAATCTGTCCTAATCCCTCAATCCATTTACTGCCATCTCTACTCCTCTTCTAGACTCCCTTTGAGTCTCGACTTCCCTCCTAGAAATCCTTTGGCCAACTGTCAAATCACTCCTCTCCAATCCTCCTTTGCTGTTGAAACTCGGATCTAGATTTCTTGGCTAGAAATCTGTCGAGGTAGTGCTTCCCTCTACCTTGGTTCAGTCCTCTCAGACACTGTTCTGAAATGATAGAAACAGTGTCACAATATACACAACTCCCTTAGCCCCGTTAACTAAAGAATCTAAACCCTTCAGGCTCTGTGCAATGATGGTATAGGCTGAACTACTCCTCCTGGCCAACTGCATCAATCCTTCTTGGCTGAGAAGGATGGCGTGGCTCTGCATGAGCCATTTCTGTGCCTCTCTACCTCTGTGCTGGCCCTTCTTCTGGCTCAGAATGCTGATGCAAGCTCTGTGTGAGCCTTTGCCTCACCCTCTTTGCACTACGTCATTCCTCTTGCCTCTTCAGCTTTGGAACAACGTTGTCTTTCGGGACAACTGCTTCTCTGCTGCAAATTCTCAGATTTCTTCGGCTGGTGTCTTTAGTCCTATTTGATCTGCAATCGCTCTGATACCACGTGAAAATTTCTAAATCTAACACATCATAAACCCCTACTGCAATATCTGGTTTACTATCTCCTACTTGTTCTTTACATTAACAAGTTATTTAATAACATAAACATCGATGTAAACATAATTGCAACCATCATAAATATACAGATCAACAACTAAAATAAACTGAGACAACACAAGGGACACCATTATTTTTGGACAATCGTCCCTGGAAAAACCCAATGCGGGAAAACCGGTGCAGCATATATGAGGGTTTTATTATTAAGCATATTTTTGAATACAACTAGGGTGTCAGAAATGGCTCACCCTTTAGAGAATATCCTTGGCAGTAGTACCTCTCTCTGGAGATAGATATTCTGACAAATCAGCAACTGGATGAACAACCCCACAGTGATTCTGATTGTTCCTTGTGCTGGATAGTGAAAGCTGCTCCAGGCACTCCTCTAGAACTGCATCACCCTCTCTAGAACTGTGTCACCCTCTCCCAGCTGATCTGCTCTCAATCTGCGCCACAGAACCTCCTCAGTGCAGCCTCTGTAGCTCTCTTTGCTTCTGCTGTCAGCCTGTTCGGCTTCTTCATCAGCCTCTACGACCCTCTGTGTCCTTTGCATTGGCCTCCTTAGCCTCTGGGTCAACCCTCCTAGGCTCTACACTGCCTCTTCCGACACTTTGTTGCCTCTCTGATATGTATTCTTCAACCCTGGATCGAAATCCCTTGCTGAACTACCCCTCACTGCAACTGATCTCTAACTCGATTTCCTCAACAAACCCAACTCCAAAAAATTGAATTCTTGATCTCTCTTAGTGTGTCTCCAACAGGCCCTCAAGCCTCCTCTTATATTTTTCCCGTTGACGATTCAAAGGCCAAGATTAAGTCCCTAATCAATAACTAACTAGCTTGATCCTCATCTCTTAGAACTTTCTCACCCATATAATACACATTAATATTTTAATTTTTCTAAGTTTAAACTTAGGGTCTCATTAAAAATATTAATTATTTTAATATCTCTTCATCCCTGTGAAATTCCTCCAAACGATTTCTAGGACTTGGAGTTCTCATGTGCGTTAGCCTCTCCACCAATTTTCATGGCTAGAGCACATTCGATGCTACAAAAAATCAACAATGGCCATGATGATGGGGTAGAGCTCATGTATTGGCTTTTCCCTACATGCTAAAGGTGTTTGTCCCGGCCATCTTTTGCATTTTCCTGTTGAATGTGGCCAAATATGCTTTTCTCTTTCTTTTCAGCTGCATCAACCTCTGGGCTTCATTCCAGGCCATGAGCCAAGGTGTGGGCAAAGGGAAGGGGCAAGCTGACCATATGTGGATCTAGTGGAGGAATGTGGACCCAGGTGGGAAAAATGATGAATGGGGTAATAATGAGTGGAAAAAGGGTAATATAAGTGGATAAGGGAGCGGGACCACACAACCAAAATTGAGGTTTCCCATGAAATACCATCCCTAGAGCAAAATGGTTAGTAAAAGAGATGCAACGGAACTAGAATGCAAGGTTAATATCAAAAGGGGTCTAGGGGACAAAGGCACAAACCTAACCCATTCTTTCGACCGAATCCCCCCATTAATCCATGCCTAGAAGTGTCCATGATAAGCAAACTACAATACTCGATTATCAAATGACAAGGCATACCTTTAGGTTCGGGAGGCCCACCTTCAAACATATGATCATGGCAGATGGGCGAGGGACCACATGGCTGGCTCAAGTGGCAGAGAAATGGCACAATGAGCTAGCTGGTGGCTGTTGGCTGCCAATTGAGGACCATCTTGGAGAAAAAAAAATTCTCCTAGGGATATCACCCACAAAATGGTGGGTAACAGGTACTTTGAGGAGCCTCACTAATCTTTTGAGGCTAAGTGTTGTGATTTGGATTATCAAATCAGTCATTAAAATAGGATTGCTATCCCTTGAGGTTTGCTCTTCCTCCCTTTTCTTGGTTGTTATTATCTTTCCAGATCTGAAGTAACTGACCACATTTAAATGAACCCCAAAATAACTGGAATTTGCCATACTTAGATTATAAGCTTGGCTGTAAACTTTCTTAGTAACTGTTCTTGCTTGCAGCGGTTTTATCTGTCTTTACAGTGGCACCTTTTCTAGCACATAAACTTGGATTGTTTTTATTGGCATTATTCCTTGCATCTTGGGTATGATCTTGTGATGGTGTCTTCATTCTAAGCTTTGAAATTTTATCACTGATTTCCTTGTACATTATTGTGGCATAGCTGAAGGCAGTAGTATTGGGGTTTTGCATTTATATATCATCATTTTTCAGATCTGAAAATCACTTACAGTGGTGGACCATAAAACTAATCAGAGCCCTAAAAGAACTGAGAAACATTACATAAATATCTCATAATAATAACAAGTGCTTTAGGATTTATCATTTTATACATTTAATGACTGATATCACTATTACAGGGGGCTGATATAGAATTTACAGTGATAAGGGCTTAAGATTTGGTAACACATCAATCACTGGAATTCTAAGTATTTTTAACTCTATGTTTATCTCTTTGAATTGTCTCATATGCTGACAATATGCTACAGTTTGTTGGAAACAGTGTTGATAATATCGGTATCGGGAAAATATCGGTGAGGGTCCAGAAAATATCTTATCGGCAATATCGGCGAAAATATCGGTAAGATATCGGCAAGCATAAAAAATGCATAATATATTCATTTTTTTAAGATTTTTAAACATATAAAGCAATAACAACATGAAATAAACACATTGGCACATAAATATGAAGAGAACACTGATATATATGATGTCAAATAGAAATGATACATCAAAGGCGATACCAAATCCTACTAATCCCTGATAATTGTCCATTCAAGGACTCAAATGTGGAGAACCAATACAAAATAACATCACATATATAAAAGTATCTCATCATCATGAGTTATATGTAGCATAACAAATAAAACT
>APFE030540111.1:585-46944 GCA_000404065.3 Pinus taeda | reverse complement strand
ATATATATATATATATATATATATATATACCGAAATATAGTTTTTTATCCATATTAAATTGTAGGTTGCAGCTTATCTAATTGAATTAAATTAAAATTACTTCTCAAAGTTCATAGTTCACTTTAAAAAAATAAATAGAATCAAAATTTACTATTTAGAAATTAGAATGTGATATGCTTGGTCTTGATTCTTGAATATTCAATGTTCATTGTTCATGTACAACTTACAAGCACATAAGAAAATAACTAAAGTCTAAACCTATTGATTTCCTCTGCCCCTCTTGCGAGAAAATACCACAGCTTTCCCTTTCCCTCTAGATGTAGATGTTGGTGCTGGTGGAGTTGGCAGTGGAGTTTTCTATGCTCTAGAAGCTGAAGAACTAGAAGTAGGAGCTATAGGAGGTAGACCACGTCCTCTACTGGTGGCAGGGGTAGCCTGGGCAGGTGGTGTCACCTGGAAACATTACAATCTCTCAATCCTGAAATCCTAAAAAACTGATAAGTCTGCTGCATTTTGAATGAAATCTAAAATTCTACTTTCTCCATATGAAATCCAATGAGGCCGGAACCACTCACAAACATCCTAAGTCATTTCATGCTAATGTTAAAAATTTAAGTAAAAGGATGAAAATGAAGATTAAGGAGAATGCCACTTTTACTTTAAGAATTTAACATTACCATGAATAGCATATCAATACTAGGGCCTAGAATGCTCAAACCCTCCTTGGAAGCAACCACATAGCTCTCCCCTTCCTTCTCCAGCAATCGGAAATGAAAATGATATGAAAAAAAACCAAAATCAGATTTTTATAGGCCATGCATAAATTTTTTACAGTCACCGAGCGATATTTTCGATCGTCGCGCGATATTTTCCGAAATATCGGCGATATTTCGGAAATCGCGCGATATTTTCAAAAGCCGAAAATATCACGATATTTTGTCAGCGATATATTGGCTCGCTGAAAATATCGCGATATTTCCGAATATCGCCGATATCTCGGCGATATTATCAACACTGGTTGGAAATACTGAAGGGGGGGGTGAATCAGTATTTCTTAGCAATGAGCACTTTTTAATCATTTTTAGACCATTAGTTATTCTTCAATTATTACTAATGTTGTTCTTCAACAATTACAAACAATAATCAGCAGTAGACTATTGATTTGGGGTAGCATCAGATGTGTTCTAGCCACAAAATTTGGTGGAAAGGCTAAGGCACATGAGATCTACAATACCCAGAAAGGGTTTGGGCAGATTCTAAATAGTTTGGGAGATATTAAAATAATTAATATTTTTAATGGAATCCCAAAGTCTAAACTTAGGGAAATTAAAATATTAATGTGAATTAATATAAAACTGTTTTAGAATGGTCCAAAAGTCATGGATCAAGCCAGATCTAATCGTAGTCGTTGGTTAGGGACTTAATCTCAGCCGTTGATTTGTCAACGAGAAAATTATAAGAGGAGGCTTGAGGGTCGCTTGAAGAATACACCAAAAGATCAAGATTTCGACTTTCTAGCGTTGGGTTTGCTGAGAAAGTTGAGAGAATGATCAGGAGTTGTAGCTGAGGGGCAGCGAATACAGAAGTAGAGAGGCAGAGACAGTGTCAGGAGGATCAGCGCAGCAGCCGGGAACGCTGACGCAGAGGGCAGAAGCCGGAACTGCCAAGAATAGCCGGAACTACTGGGAAAGATGACGCAAATGGCAGAAGCCAAAACTGCAAGGAATAGCTAAAACTGCCGAGAACTGCCGGAACTGCCAGGAAAGCTGATGCAAAGGGCAGAAGTCGGAACTCCCAAGAAATCTGACGGAGAGAGTAGAAGCCGGAATGACCGGGAACTGCTGGGAACGCTGACGCAGAGGGCAGAAGAGGCTGACGCTGGGGTTTTTCGTGGGGCAGATTGGAGCTGAGGAGCTGTCGGAGTGTTTATCTAGGGTTTCAGCCGAAGCATTTGCCTCCGAAGGAGAGGTACTATGTAATATTCCTAATTAGCCATGGCTAATTGGAATATTCAATTTTGCCTTCTAGCACCACGTTGTAACTTAAAAGGGAGCCAAGGGGGCCAAAGGACCACGTAGAGAAGGGGGTTCACGTAGACACTTGGAGGGACTGCGCAAATGGAGAGGAGCACGTGGCAAGAGAGAGGCTACGTTGGAGGAGGTGGGCCTTAGGGTTTTGGGAGGGGCCAACGCTATAAAGGAGAGAGGAGCCTCCTCATTTTGGTATTCGATTATGTTGCATTTGAGCTAGTCACTTCGACTTAGAGCACGTTGGCTGTTTAGCCTCTCTGCAGAACTGTTTAGTGCATCGAGTGTCTCCGTTCAGAGATCTCACCCTTAGCCTTGGGGGACTTCGAGTGCCTACTCGGGCAAGGTAGTTTCATCAGTCTTTTGCAGGAGGATCGATTTGTGGAGTTGAGGAGGAGCTGAGCATTTTTGATGACTACGCAGTCTTGGGAGAGGAGGACGCAGTCTCTTTGGGTAGGAGCTCCGGAATGAGTTTATGTGGAGGATTTGAGCTTAGAGATTGAGCAAGGGATCAACCCTTGCATATTGGAGGATTTTGGTAGAGTCTCGGGCAGCGTTTTGGAGGATTCGTTTCAGTGGCAACGCAGAGCCTTGAGGAATAACATAGATCCTCAAGGGGGTGATTTTCGGGGGTCAGCTATTTTAGAAAAGCTTTCTGGGCTTTTCTGGGTTTATTGAGCAGAGGCTAATTCCAGAGTTTCAGCGTTTTCTGAGGAGGGGAACAGCCCCGAATCCTCACTTGATTCCAGCAGTAGCAACAACACAGCAGTCTCCAGCAGCTTGGACGCAGTTCAGAGAGAGGCCATTTCCTTACCATTCTAAGTGTATTTCTTGACTTGCTTTGTGCAAGTCGAGGTGCTATCTTTCTGATCACCTCTTGTACTCTGTCCATTACTCAGTATAATAAAATGGCTTAGCATTTCTCTCTACATTTCTTGAGTATCTGCTTATATTCCATGTATACATTATTGTATGTTGCACTACTGTTATTTTTATCTCTTTGAGCCTCTCAGCTACTATACCACTTGTGTGCTTTTCTCCTATACTCTTAGACAGAGTCTGGAAAGGGCCAGGTAGCCTCCAGATCTCGTCCTCTTTTCAGAGGCCACATATCTGGTAAACGCACTCCCAATCCATCTCTGGTTGGAGTTTGCTTGTGTTTGAGGGATATCCCTAAAAAGGGGTATTACATACTACTGCCGAGATTATTCTCTGTTGGGTGAGCCAGTTTTGGCACCCAGATTGTATTCAGAAACTGCATAATAATAAAACCCTCAGATAGCTACACCAATTTTCCCACATTAGGTTTTTCCAGGGACATTGGTCCAAAAACAACAGTGTCACTTGTGTGCTTGTTTTATTTCCTTCAGTTGACGATATGTAATGTGTTGAGCATGTACTTGTATTTATTTCTAGTATTTACATGGTAAATAACTTGTTAATTAACAAAACAAGTAGGTAGGAATAAATCAGAAAGTACATGAAGGGTTTCTAACGGGTTAGACTTAGAAATTCCAACATGGTATCAGAGCGTGGTTGCAAATCACAGGAGAACTGAGGACATCATCCGAGCAGAGCAGCAGCAACAGAAAACAGTTGTCCCGAGTGAAAGAAGCTGTTCCTAGCAAAGAAGAAACAAGGAAGGGGTGATGCAGTGCCTACATCATCAAGTTTGAGCCGGAAAGAGGATCAACACAGTGGCAGAGGGGAGCAAACTCTACCTACGCAGTGCCCGATCATCTTTCTCAGTCAGGAATGATTGACGCCCATGATGAGGAGGTGCGAATTTCGCTGGTGCCGGGATTGCGCAGAGCCTAGAAGCTCTAACCTTCAGTTTGCTGGGGCTTAGGAGGCTATGGGTAAGTTGCAGAGTGAAGCTGGTGGGGTAATGTAGTCATAACAGTATCTAACAAGGCAAGACCAAGGGGAGGGAGTTGCTACCGAGGCAGATTTCTAGCCAAGGAATCCAGATCATTGGTGCAGTTGCACAGACGATCGGAGAAGGGCAACTTGACAGTTGGCAAAAGGTTTTCCAAGAGGGAAATCAGGACTTAGAGGGAGTCCAAAAGAGAACTTCCAGACGGGGAGCAGGGAGACTCAGCAGGAGTCGAACCAAGAACTTCCAGGTGGGAAGTAGAGAGACTCGGAGGAGTCAACAGAGAAGAGTAGAGAGATGGCCGTGAATGGAATGAGGGATCAAGATAGGCTAAACTTAGCGTTCGACTTTGTGGTCTGGAAAGCAAGGATCCCGTCCATTCTAGATAAAGATCGTATCAAGGCCTTCGCCTTGAAGGATGACGATTGTGCCATGAGTACTCATGTGCCACTTAAGAAGTGGGGAGACATCGCGCTATAGTTAGGCGGACTACAGGCGATGAGGGGTAGGATCCTCGAGGTACCCAGCCTCTTGGATTGGACCATGCTACGGGAGCCCTGAAGAGGAGTAGCAGTACTGGCAATGTTAGTAGAGACAGGTGTGGATGGAGCGACAGAGGGAGCTACAGTGCAGGATTCCCAGAATAGCGTGAGGCTAGCAGGTTGCAATAGTGAGAGAGGCACGGGAGTGTTACACTAGTGCAGGATGGCACAGAAAAGTGTGCAATGGTGCGAGATGTAGGGAGTTGTTGCAGCAGCGCAGAGATCAGAGAGGGAGCACTTGTTAGTTACAAAAGGAGCTTCAGCATCAGGAGTGTCTCTAGCCTGACAAAGATGTCAGAGTTGGGAGATCAGTTACTTACTTCTCAGTAACTGAGCTGCAGTGCAGCAGTTAGCAGTGGTGGTGTTATGGGCAGCACGATGCAGCATGATCAGAAGGGATGTATTGCAGATGCAGCAATGGCTGTGGAAGTGCCATAGGCAACAACACAGATGTAGAGGGAGTTGTCGTACATATGTAGTAGTGGTAGTGGCAGAGCCATGGGTGGCAGTATAGGATGCAGCGGTGTAGATGATGGGCAGCAGGCCTAGCATCAGGGACCGTCGTCGGATGATCAGAGTAATACTTAGTGAGGAGTACTGCTAGAGCACAGTTCTCGCTAAGAGGAAGTGTTAATTTGGGGTAGCACCAGATGTGCTCTAGCCACGGAGTTTGGTGGAGAGACTAAGGCACATGAGATTTCCAATACCCAGAAAGGTTTGGGCAGATTCTAAACAGTTTGGGAGATATTAAAATAATTAACATTTTTAATGGAGTCCCTAAGTCTAAACTTAGGGAAATAAAAATATTAATGTGAATTAATATAAAACTATGTTAGATTGGTCCAAAAGTCATGGATCAAGCCAGATCTAATCTTAGCCGTTGATTAGGGACTTAATCTCAGCCATTGATTTGTCAACGAGAAAAGTATAAGAGGAGGCTTGAGGGTCACTTGGAGAATACACCAAGAGATCAAGATTTCGACATTCTCGGACTGGGTTTGCTGAGAAAGTTGAGAGAGTGATCAGGAGTTGCAGTTGAGGGGTAGTGAATATAGAAGCAGAAAGGCAAAGATAGTGCCAAGAGGATCAATGCAGCAACCGGGAAAGCTGACGTAGAGGGCAGAAGCCGAAACTGTCAGGAACTCCAGGAATAGCTCGGAATGTTGACGCAGAGGGTAGAAGCCGGAATTGCCAGGAATAGATGGAACTGTCGGGATCTGCTGGGAAATCTGACGTAGAGGGTAGAAGTCGAAACTTTTGGGAAAGATGACACAGGTGGCAGAAGTTGGAACTGCCGGGAAAGCTGACGCAGTCCCTAGAGGTTGACGCTGGGCTTTTTCGTGGGGCAGATTGGAGCTGAGGAGTTGCCGGAGTGTTTATCCAGGGTTTCATCCATAGCATCTGTCTCCGAAGGAGATGTACTACTGCCGAGATTATTCTCTGTTGGGTGAGCCGGTTTTGGCACCCAGATTGTATTCAGAAACTGCATAATAATAAAACCCTCAGATAGCTGCACCGATTTTCCCACATTGGGTTTTTCTGGGGACATTGGTCCAAAAACAACGGTGTCACTTGCGTGCTTGTTTTGTTTCCTTCAATTGATGATATGTAATGTGTTGAGCATGTACTTGTATTTATTTCCAGTATTTACATGGTAAATAACTTGTTAATTAACAGAACAAGTAGGTAAGAATAAATCAGAAAGTACATGAAGGGTTTCTAACGGGTTAGACTTAGAAATTCCAACATAAACAACACCATACAACAATGCAAGAAGATAAAACAATAGACACAAATATTTTTAAGTGGAAAACCCCCTCTAGGTCAAAAACCACTGAACGCTTTTCTAGTAATTGTTTTCTTCTCTCTTTAATAGAAATATTAATTACATCAAGATTTCAGCTACAACTGAGCAATATGTCAACCCCCTAATTCATAGGCCAGTAGCTGCTGAAATTTCTAAGTCTATCCATTAGAAATTTAATCTGTATTCTTATGGTTTATTTCTTTTACTTGTTAAATTCGAACAAGTTATTTAAAACATATAAATAACGAAATAAACACAATATAGTCTCAACATATACAGATCATCAGTTGAAAGAAAACAAACACACAAGTGACACCGTTATTTTTGGACAAATGTCCCCAGAAAAACCCAATGCGGTAAAACTAATGCGGCTATTCTGAGGGTTTACCATTATGCAGTATTTCCTTGAGTACAACTGGGTTCCAAACTGGCTCACCCGATAGAGAAAAATAACTAGCAGCAATACCTCTCTATTTAGAAACAGGTATTTAGAAAAACTATCTAACGAAACCCTCTCCAGCAACTCTGAAGCACTGCGCTTGCCCTTCTGGCCTATGCGTCAGCCCCAAACCACTTTGCGCCAGCCTTCTGAGGCACTGCGCTACCTCTAGGACACTCTGCGTCACTCCAGCTGCTCTTTGCATGGATGACGCAGTCCCTTTGGCCTCTGTGTTGTCTCTATTGGGCTCTGCGTGGCCTGCTCTGGCTGCTGCTTCTCGCTCTCTGCCTCTGTGCTGGTCTCTTGACACTGTCTTTGCCTCTCTGTCCAATACTCACTGCCCCTCACTGCTGATAACTTATTCGACTTTGCTTAGCAACCCCGCTCTAGCAAATTGAATGACTGATCACTCTGGTGTATTTTCCACCTAACCCTCAAGCCTCCTCTTATACTTTTCCTGTTGGTCCTTCAAAGGCCAAGATTAAATCTCTAATCAACGGCTAAGATTATATTTGGCTTGATCCATGACTTTTGGAACCTTCTAACCCAGTTTTATATTAATACCCATTAATATTTTATTTTGCCTAAGTTTAAACTTAGGAACTCCATTAAAAATATTAATTATTTTGATATCTCTCAAACCAGATACAATCTGTCCAAACCATTTTTGGGTCTTGGATATCTCATGTGCTTTAGCCTCTCCACCATTTTTCATGGCTAGAGCACATCTGATGCTAGCCCAAATCAACACTTCCCTTTAGCGAGGATTGCACTCTATTAATACTCCACATTGAGCATCACAATGATTTTTCGACACCAGTACCTATGCTGATGCTAGGCCTCCCCACCCAACATCCTATCCACTGATGCATCCTGTATTGCTACCCATGGCCCTACCACTACCACTGTTGCATCCGTACGGCAGCTCCCTCTGCATCCGTGTTGTTGCTATTGAATTTTCTGTCTATCTGTTATAAAATTAATCTGTATTTTGTTGGTTTATTTCTTCTACTTGTTTAAATTCGAACAAGTTATTTAATACACTTAAATACCAAAATAAACACAATATAGTCACAACAACTATAGATCATCAAAAGAAAGAAAACAAGCACACAAGTGACACCGTTATTTTTGGACAAATGTGCTCGGAAAAACCCAATGCGGGAAAACCGATGCAGATATTTAGAGGGTTATATTATTATGCAGTCTATCTGAGTACAACTGGGTGCATAACCGGATCACTCGATAGAGAAAAATACATGGCAGCAATACCTCTATATTCGGAAACAGTTATTCAGAAAACCTGTCCCACGAAACCCTCTCCAGCACAACTGAAGCTCAGCGCTGGCCTTTCTGGCCTCTACGTCAGCCTCTTGCTAACCTACATCAACCCCAGAACCCTTTGAGGCACTGCGCAGCCTCTGGGACCCTCTGCATCACTCCAGCAGCCTCTGCATGGATGACGAGGTCCCTTTGGCCTCTGCACTGCCTCTGTTGGGCTCTGCGTAGCCTGGACTGGTTGCTGCTCTCGGTCTCTCTGCTTCTGCGCTGGTCTCTCAGTATTGTCTCTGCCTCGTACTCACTGCCCCTCGCTGCTAATCATTGATTCAACTTTGCTTAGCAACCCCGCTTTAGCAAAATGAATGACTGATCACCTTGGTGTGTTCTCCAACTGACCCTCAAGCCTCCTCTTATACTTTTCTCGTTGGTCCATCAACGACTGAGATTAAATCTCTAGTCAAAGGTTAAGATTAGATTTGGCTTGATCCATGACCTTTGGAACTATCTAACCCAGTTTTATATTAATACCAGTAATATTTTATTTTTCCTAAGTTTAGACTTAGGAAGTCCATTAAAAATATTAATTATTTTAATATCTCCCAAACCGAGTACAATCTATCCAAACCATTTCTGGGTCATGGAGATCTCATGTGCTCTAGCCTCTCCATTAATTTTCATGGCTAGAGCACATCCGATGCTACCCCAAATCAACAATTGTTGTTCCTTTCTCCCAACACTGCATCTACACTGCAACCCCCTCTCATCATGCTACATCATGCTACTGCACTACAACTCAGTTACTAAGAAGTAAGTAACTAATCCTCCCAACTTCTGCAATCCCTGTGAGGCTAGAAACCTCTCAATGTTGAAGCTTTCTTTGCCGCTATCAAGTGCTCCCTCTACTGACCTCTGCGCTGTTGCAACAACTCCCTGCACCTCGCACCGTTGCACACCTCTCTGTGGCATCCTGCACTAGTGCAACACTCTTTGTGCCTCTCGCACTGTTGCAGCGTGCTAGCCTCGCGCTGCTCGGGGACTCCTACATTGTAGTACTCTTTGCTACTTCATCTGCATCCATTTCTACCAACATCCACCAGTCCTACTGCTCTCTCTTCGAGGCTCCCGTAGCAAGGTATAATCCAAGAGGTTGGGTACCTCAAGGATCCTGCCCCTCATCGTCTGTAGTCTTCCTGACTATAGCTCGATGTCTCCCCACCTCTTCTCTAGAGGTACATGAGCACTCATGGCACAGTCGTCATCCTCCTCGACCTCCTCCTCCGCCTTCGCTGGCACTACCTTAGAGTCAGATGCCTCTCCCTTGTTCTTCTTCCTCAGACACTGGTTCGCATAATGACCCAGTTCCCCACAGTGGAAGCACTTGACCTTGGAGAGTTCCTTCTTCTTCCTCTTCTCCTGCTTTCCCGCAGATGCCAGAGCTGCATCCTCTTCCTCTTTCTTCTTAATCCAGAGTCCTTTGTTGCTAGCTCTCGTCTTGATCTACCTTTTGATTTCCTCTTGGCAAAGAGCCGCCCACAATTCTTCCCAATTTGGAAGATCCGCCCTGCCTAGTATGCTCTGGACAAATGTCTCCCACTCCTCGAAGACTGCGTTAAGTGCGGTCCTCACCATCATCTCTTCATCTGGCGTGGCTCCTATGGAAGTCAAATGGTCCCAGGTCTCCTTCAACCAACTGAGGAAGTGATCTATCTGCTCCCTCTTCTGCATCTAGTATGATCGCAGCTGATTCTCAAGTAACATCTTCCTCTGCACCAAAGTATGCTGGTACAACGTCTTCAAGGTGTCCCACATTTCCCTTGTCATCTCCTTCTTAGCAATATGTTGGACCACATGATCCTTGACCCCATCAAGGATGATGCATTTTGCCTTGGCCATTGCCTCCTCGTACTTCTCATTAGCTGTCGGATCAACTGGGATACCCATTGTTTTCAAGGCGAAGCCCTTGATGCGATGTCTCTCTAGAATGGACAAGTTCTTGGCCTTCCAAACCACAAATTTGGACGCCCTGTCCAACCTGTCTTGATCCCTCAATCCATTCATGGCCATCTCTCTGCTCTTCTGTCGACTCCTCCAAGTCTCTCTACTTCCCTCTGGAAGTTCTCTCTTCAACTCCTACTGAGTCTTTCTACTTCCCACCTACAAGTTCTCTGCTAGACTCCCTCTGAGTCCCGATTTCCCTCCTGGAAATCCTTCTGCCAATCGTCAAGTCACCCCTCTTCGATCGTTTGTGCACTTGCAACACTGATCCGAATTCCTTGGCTAAAAAGCTGTTGCGGTCGCAAGTCCCTCTACTTTGGTTTTTCCCTATTAGTTACTATTCTTCCCATAGTACCCCACCAGCGTCGCTCTTGCAAACTGCCCATAGCTTCCTATGCCACAGCTACTGTAGGACTGAGCCTCTAGGCTCTGCGCAATCCCGGCACTAGCAAAAGAGCTCTGTCAGCCAACTGTGTCAACCCTCTTGGTCTCTACGTGGCTCTACGTGAGCCTCTTTTTGCCCTTCGCAGCCTCTGCGCTAGCCTCTCTCTGGCCCAGACTAGTGACGTCGTCCCTCTGCCTCAACCCTTCTTCTGTCGCTTTTGCAAGGATCAGCTTCTGTCACTCAAGACAATTGATTCTGCTACAAATGCTTTGCTTAGCTAATGCCTTCAGCTCTCCTGTGATCTACAACCACCTTATGATACCATGTTGAAATTTTTAAGTATATCTGTTAGAAATTTAATTAGTATTATTCTAGTTTATTTCTTCTACTTGTTAAATTCAAACAAGTTATTTAAAACATATAAATAACGAAATAAACACAATACAGTTTTAGACACTCAACATCTACAGATCATGAGCTGAAAGAAAAAAAACACATAAGTGACACTGTTATTTTTGGACAAATGTCCCCGAAAAACCCAATGCGGGAAAACTGGTGCAACTATTCTGAGGGTTTATTATTATGCAATATTTCCTTGAGTACAACTGGGTGCTAAACTGGCTCACCCAACAGAGAAAAATAACCGGCAGCAATACCTCTCTATTCGGAAACAGGTATTCAGAAAACGTGTCCCACAAAACCCTCTCTAGCAACTCTAAAGCACTGCGTTGGCCCTTCTGGCCTCTGCGTCAGCCTTCGGAGGCACTGTGTAGCCTCTGGGACCCTCTACGTCACTCCAGCTCCTCTCTGCGTGGACAACGCAGTCCCTCTGGCCTCTGCACTGTCTCTGTTGGGCTCTATGTGGCTTGCTCTGGCTGCTACTTCTCGCTCTATGCCTCTGCGCTAGTCTCTTGGCATTGTCTCTGCCTCTCTGTCTAGTACTCACTGCCTCTCGCTGTTGACCACTGATTGGACTTTGCTTAGCAACCCTGCTCTCACAAATTGAATGATTGATCACTCTGGTGTATTTTCCAACTGATCGTCAAGCCTCCTCTTATACTTTTCGTGTTGGCCCTTCAATGGTCGAGATTAAATCTCTAATCAACGGCTAAGATTAGATTTGGCTTGATCCATGACTTTTGGAACCTTCTAACCCGGTTTTATATTAATACCCATTAATATTTTATTTTTCCTAAGTTTAGACTTAGGAACTCCAAAAAAAATATTAATTATTTTAATATCTCCCAAACCAGGTACAATTTATCCAAATCATTTTTGGGTCTTGGAGATCTCATGTGCTTTAGCCTCTCCACCAATTTTCATGGCTAGAGCACATCCGATGCTACCCCAAATCAACAGTGGCAGCACAGATGCAATGTATATCAGAGTTGCGCAGTAGTTGGTGGGCAACAACAACCATACATCAGAAGCGTGACAGGAGATGGTGCAAAGACAAAGTGATGCTTCAGTGGGTTGCAACACTAGAGCACATTCCTCTCTAAGAGGGAGTGTTGATTTCTGTAGCATCGGATGTGCTCTAGCCTTGAAATTTTGCAGAGAGGCTAAGACACATGCATTCTCCAATACCTAGAAATCGTTTAGGAAAATTCCACCTAGAGATAGTTTAATTAAAATAGTTAATTATTTTTAATGTATTCCTAAGTCTAAACTTATTAAATATGATTAATTAAAGGGTATTAATTAAATCATATGTGAATCTTCTGGAAGAAGACGAGGATCAACTCCTAGTTAATCTTATCCCTTGATTATGGTTTAATCTTGGCTTTTGGAGCTCCAACGAGAGATTATATGAAGGAGTTCGATGGGCACTTGGAGAACACATCGAGTGAGAAAGATCAAGAGATCAAATTTTTCAAGAGTAGGAGCGTTGAGTCGCTGGAGAGAGATCAAGTGATCTTCTTGCAATGAGTGGTAAGGATAGTAGTCTGGAGGAGAGTTTTCTAGATATAGAGAGTGCAAGGCAAAGAAGGCATAGAGAGGTTCAGAGAGGTAGCGTAATGCCACACAAAAGCAACACAGAGCTTCAGAGGGCATTCAAAATTCAGCTGGGAGAGTTGAGATCTAGTGCCTGAAGCCGGGGTGTGAGACCATAGGGCCAGAGGGTTGAATTTCCAGACAACAGGAGATCAGAGCAAGAGGTGACGCAATCCCAACAAGTGTGACACAGAGTTGCATAGGATTGACGCAAAAGCTGGGCAGAGGCAGCGTGGGGCCAGCCAACTTGTCTCTAATCAATGTCGGATCTCCCAAATCAGTGTGATATTTTTCTAACTAACTCTTTGCCAATTTTTCTCTATATTGGATAGCCAGTTTGGGCATCCAATGATTTGTACTCAGAAACTACTGCATAATAAAACCCTCAGCTACTGCACTGGTTTTCCCTGAAGGGGATTTTTCTGGGGACATTGTCGAAAAACAACTGTGTAGACGTGTGTTCATTTCTCTCCTGTGTCGTATTTTAGTTTCCACAGTGTTTATTTTGTGTAGGTTGCAGTGTATGTATTTCGATATTTGTTGTAGAAAATTGCAAGTAATTTTTTTAAAGGAATTTAACAAATAGGAGAAATATCATTAGTTTGTTGTAGTAGGAATCGGGTCACCGAGATCGAGATCAGTTGGAGGGTGCATCCAACTATGTGATCTGGAAGGCAACGATCTCATGCCTTCTAGATGAGCACGATCTCAAAACCTTTCTCGACAATGTGGTAGTTGTACCCATGGATCCATATCCGCTCAAGAAGTACAAGGCTGAAATAGCGAAGGACAAACGATTCATCCTCAACGGAGTGAGAGATCACATAGTGTGTCACATTGCCAGCTAGGATACTACTCGACAGATGTGGGAAGCATTGGCCATGTTATAAGAAGGATCTTTCGAGCAGGGAAAGATGTACTTGGAGCAAAATATGAGATCCACGCAGATGCAGAAGGGGGAACACATTATCTGTTCCTAACGAAGCTTCAGGAGATCCGAGATTTGTTGGCAACTGTGGTGTCAATACCTCAGCCTACCAAGATGGTGAGGCTGGCCCTGAATTTTATTTCAGACGAATGGAAAGTGTTTGTCCAGAGTATCCTGGGCAGAGAGAGACAGCCAAATTGGAAAGGAATGCGGGCCGCTCTTCAGCAGGAAGAGATGAGGCGTGACTTAGTCAAGTGCAAACTTGATAGTAGCAGTAGCAGTAGTACAAAGCCAAAGAGGCAAAAAATGTAGCCCTTGCATCTAAGGGACAGTAGGAGTAGCGGAAGAAGAAGAAATATGTTTCGAAGATCAAGTGCTTCTGGTGTGGTGAACTTGGTCACTACGCTACACAGTGTCCTCTCAAGAAGAAGGACAAAGACGAGAAGCATGATTCGAAGGCTGCGTCCGCAAAGATCGAGGACGAGGAGTTTTCCATGGTTGCCCAGATACCTCCAAGGGAGAGGTGGGGTGATCTAGAACTGTAGTTCAAAAAAAGTGCAGATGGGCAGGATCCTTGAGGAGTCCACCACTTGGATCAATACCTTGCTATGGGATCCCATAATTAGCAGTAGCAAGATGGACTAGTGTCAGGTGTTGCAATCAGGAGTGAGAGTGACAGATGCAGTGGCTAGTAGCAGTTAGATACTAAGCAGCGCAGAGGTAGTGTTGGCAGCGGTGCAGTTGGCACAGAGCAGAGTTAGAAGCAACACAAAAGCTTCAATGACAACACAAAGTCTAGCAGCAGTCAGAACTCGGACGACAGATGCATCATACTGAACATAGTTAGTTCAATGTTTTGGATGCTTTTCCGTTGTTGATGCAGTAGTAGCAGCAGTTGTAGAAGGTTGCAGTGCATATGCAGTGTTCGCAGTGGCAGTGCCAGCAACATCATAGATGAAAAAACTGAGGGTTGTAGTACAGATGCAGTGTTGGCAGCGGCAGTGTCAACAGCAGTACAGATGCAACATTTGCGCGAAAGTTGGTGGGCAGCGATGTCAGACATCAGCAATGCAAAGGGAGATGTTACAGAGAAGGGTGACACTTCAGCAGGTTGCATTACTAGAGGACATTCCTTGCTAAGATGGAGTGTTGATTTCTAGTAGTATAGGATGTGCTCTAAGCCTCAAAATTTGTAGGGAGGCTTGGACACATGTATTCCAAAATACCCAGAAATTGTTTTGGGAAATTCCACTCAGAGACAGTTTTATTAAAATAATTAATTATTTTTAATGGGTACCTAAGTTTAAACTTAGGAAATTAAAATAATTGAAGGGTATTAATCAAACTATGGGTGAAACTTCTAGAAGAAGACAAGGATCAAGCCAGAATGATCTAAGCCATTGATTTTAATCTAATCTGGGTTATTGGTTCTCAACGAGAAGATTATAAGAGGAGGCTTGGTGGGCATTTGGAAAAGACATCAAGGAGAGATCAAGAGATCAAATTTCTTAGAGAGGGCAATGTAGCAGTTGTTGGAGAATCGATTGAGGAGATTTCTTGTAGTGAGGGGCAGGGATAGTTCTGGTTGGAGAATTTCTTGATCTGGGAATTTATCGTAGAGGAGTTAGAGAGAGATCCGAAAGAGGCAGCATAGGCTAACACAGAAGCAGCACAGAGACTGAAAGGAGATTTGTATTTTGCTATAGAAGTCAAGTTTTGGAGCCAGAAGCCGGGGTGTGAGACCGGGAGGGCAGAGGTCAAAGTCTCAAATGCAAATCGATCTATAGAAGGAGTGACACCATCCCCAGAAGTTGTGACACAGGGCCTACGTAAAGGCAACAAGGGACTCGCCATTCCCTGGCTGGATCAATCAGGATCACCAGTGAGAGTGTGAGGTATATCTCACTCATCTCTTTGTCACTCATATTCTCTATATTGGATAGCTAGCAAGGCATCCAAAGATTGTGTTCATAAAACTACTACTTAATAATACGAACCCTCAGCTGCTATACTGGTTTTCCCACATTGGGTTTTTGGGGGGACATTTGTCCAAAAATAATGGTGTAACGTGTTGTGTATTTCTTTCTCACTAAATTTATTGTTTCTGCATATAATTTTAATTGGTGAAGGCTCCAGTGTATTAGTTTCAGTATTTGTTGTAATAAGTGGTAAATAATTTGTTCAGTAATTAACAAATAGAAGGAACTTAATCAGTTGTTGCAGTAGAAATTTGGGTCTTCCAAATTTTCACACATTGTCCAAAAACAACTGTGTAGATGTGTTTGTTTATTTCTCTCTTGTGTCGTCTTTTAGTTTCTGCACTATTTATTTTGTGTAGGTTGCAGTGTATGTGTTTCGATATTTACTGTAGAAAACTGGAAGTAATTTGTTTAAAGGAATTTAACAAATAGGAGAAATATCATCAGTTTGCTGCAGTAGGAATCGGGTCACTAATTTTTCACACAAACTCACTGTCTCTGCCCCTCTGACACCTACTACTCGATCACTGGCTTGATCTCACTGTTGAATCATACTTCCTTGATCACTGAGTATTATTATTATAATCTAATTTTAAGATTACGACCAAGCTAGACACCACATTGGTGTATGAGACCCCTTATTTGTGGGACAAGGGACCCACCTCCGCGTAGTGATTTGACTACTAAGATTACAAAGGCATACATACTCTAACCCCCTCTGGTTTTGAACCTGTGACCTCTTAGGAGGAAACACATGCTTTTAACCATTAGGCCCACTCAAGCTGCAACTAGTGTGTTCTCCATCTACCCATCGACCTCTTCTTATAATCTCCAGTTGGGACTCCAACGACCAAGATTAAAACTTAATCGATGGCTGTGATCATCTCCAAGTCGATCCGTGAGTTTCTAGAGAATTCTCACCTTTCTCAATTAATAATTGTTAATTAATCATTTTCCCTAAGTTAGACTTAAGAAAAATTGAATTACTAGTTAATTAACTTAATTAAGGCATTTCTAGGTGGATTTTCCGGAAACTTTTTCTTGGTTTTGGAGTCCTAGTGTTTCTTAGCCTCTCTGACAACTTTCGAGACTAGAACATCATCCGATGCTACAAAAAATAACAACAAGGAGGAGGCTATGGCCTCATTAACGATACTTGTTGATTTGGGGTAGCATCAGGTGTGCTCTAGCCACGAAATTTGGTGGAGAGGTTGGGGCACATGAGATATCCAATACCCAGAAAGGGTTTGGGCAGATTCTAAATAGATCAGAAGATATTAAAATAATTAATATTTTTAATGGAGTCCCTAAGTCTAAACTTAGGAAAAATAAAATAATATTGTTGTATTAATATGAATCTGTGTTAGAATGGTCCAAAAGACATGGATCAAGCCAGATCTAATCTTAGTCGTTGATTAGGGACTTAATCTCGGCCGTTGAGATGTCAACAGAAAAAGTATAAGAGGAGGCTTGAAGGGCACTTGGAGAAAACACTGAGGGAGACCAGTCAGTTCAATTTCTGGAGCGGGCTTTGCTAAGAAATTGAACCAGTGGTCTGGAGAGCAATCAAGAGGCAGCAAGTACGGAATAGGGAGACGGGAAATCAGTATAGAAGAGGCATACGTAGAGCCAGAGGAAGCCATGCAGAGGCAGGAGAGACTGCGCAGAGCCAAAAGGGCCTGCGTCATCCACGCAGAGGCTATAGGAGTGACACAGAAGCCCAAAGAGGCTACGCAGAGCCTCGGTAGGCTGATGCAGAGGGTTTCAGGCTGACGCAAAGGGTTTTAGGCTATAGCAGAGGTCAGTAGGGCCTATGCTAGGTTTAGGAAAGTGCTGGAAGTTTGTCTATATGTGGGTAGGCCAGTTTGGCACCCTGTTGTACAAGAAAATTGTTGAATAATAAAATCCTCCCTTGCTGCACCGGTTTTCCCACATTGGGTTTTTCTGGGGACATTTGTCCAAAATAACTGTGTCAATGTGTGCATATTTTGTTTCTGTATTACGATGTGATATCTGCAGCAGTATTTATTTTAATGTTTGTTGAAGTCATTTCATGAATAACTTATGATGAAATAAGTAGAAAAATTAAATCAGTTGCTGCAGCGAAAGAATTTTCACATGGTATCAAAGCAAGTAATCAGAGACAGAAAGGGAAAATTAGTTATGGATCGAGACCACGATGCAAAGGCATCCACCTCAGGGGACTCACGCAGATTTTCAGAAGATTGCACAAGAGAGAGAGATTTCGATTTCTCTATGTTGGCTTCTAGGTTGGAAGAAGAAGTGGCGTGCATGACTAGTGTTGCATCATCAAAAGTATGGTATATAGACAGTGGAGCCTCGTGGCATATGATGGGAATCAGGGAGTGTTTCTCGGAATATCAAGAAGCGAAGATGAACTTTCAAATCACCATGGGGAACAAGGAAAAGTGTACTCCAGTAGGAAAGGGTACCATAGTTTTTCAGACAGAATTGGTAGAGCGGTTCTGTGCCACAAATGTGTTGCATGTGCCAGGATTAGGGATGAACTTACATTCCATATCACAACTACAAGGCAAGGGCTATGACGTCTACTTCATCAAGGAAAAGGTATACGTCAAACACCCGAACTGGAAAAAGAAAGTGCAGATCGGGATCAAAAGTAATCGGTTGTACAGATTAAAACTAGAATCTCCAATGGCACTAATAGGTAGTCATGGGGACAAAGACTTGAACGAACTATAGCACAGAAGGATGGGTCACTTGCACCATGGAGCTCTGAGAATTCTCAGGAGCACTGTAAAAGGAGTTCCGGATCGAGTACAGAACGAGATGATGTATGCAAGGGATGCGCTCTAGGAAAGTATGCCAAGGCGGCATTTCCTAGGAGCAACCACAGGGCCAAGAGTGTACTAGGATTGATATACTCAGATATCTGCGGACCTATGTCTGTCAAAGCTATCAGCGGTACCGAGTATTTCCTTACTTTCATTGATGACCACTCGAGGCAAACTTGGATCTATCTTTTGAAAACCAAGGATGAGGTTTTCGGTCAATTCAAGGAGTTCAAGGCTCCAGTGGAGAATCTGACAAGTAAGAAAATAAAAGTCTTGCGCTCAGATAATGGTGGAGAATATGTCGATAAGGACTTCACTGATTCTTGCGCTAAGGAGGGCATCAAAAGAGAGTGGATAGCTCCCTACAATCTGAAGCAGAATGGGGTGGCAGAAAGGAAAAATAGGACTATTATAGAAGCAGCTAGAGCCATGCTATATGATCAGGATATGCCAAAATTCCTGTGGGCAAAAGCATACAACACAGTTGTCTACGTTTAGAACAAGACTCCTCATCGAGCATTGGGCAAGATTACTCCAAAGAAAGTCTTCACTGGGAAGACACCTGAAGTCAGTCATTTCAAGATATTTCGGAGTTTGGCATATTGTCGCATACTCGAAGAAAAGAGGAAGAAGTTGGATCAAACTGCAGAAAAGGGGTATCTGACAGGATATAGCAAGAACACTAAAGCATACAGGATCTATCTTCTAGGGAGCAGGAAGGTAGTAGTACGACGAGATGTAAAGTTAATGGAGGACAGAACTTTTAGAAGATCTCGCAAAATGCCTTCCAAGGAGCAGTCGAAAGAGGATCCGTTGGTCATGCCTCTTCAACCAACGGAAGTGAAGAATCCTTCGTCGGATTAGGACGATTCTCAGGATGAGGAAGAGGAGCAAACAAAAACACTTGTTGCCAGAGGAAGAACCAGCAGGGAACTTCGTCAGATTCTACGTGATGCAGAGAACTTCATCAGAGAGCCAAGGAACAATAAAAGGGAGCGAAAACAACCAGACAGGTATCAGGCGTTAGTAGCTCAGGATGGAGAGCCTGCCAGCTTCAAGGAGGCAGCTCAACATCAGGTCTGGGTAGATGCGATGGTGGAGGACTATAACTCCATAATGATAAACGATGTATGGGAGGTGGTGTCAAGGCCTCAAGACAGATCTGTGGTAGGTTCAAGATGGATCTACAAGATCAAATATGTTGTGGACGACAGTATTGAAAACTACAAGGCCAGGTTTGTGGCTAAGGGGTATGCTCAAAAGGAAGGGATTGACTATGAGGAAACCTTCGCCTCAGTAGCCAGGTATACATCTATTAGGACCGTGATATCTCTTGTAGCCTAGATGGGATGGAAGATCCATCAAATGGATGTCAAGACAACATTTCTGAACGGGGTAATAGAAGAAGAAGTATACATTGAACAACCATAGGGCTTTGAAACTCATGAGAATAAGTCTCATGTATGCAGACTGAAGAAAGCCTTGTATGGGCTGAAGCAAGCACCTAGAGCGTGGTATGGTCAAATAGATGGCTACTTGCAGAAGATGGGGTTTGTCAAGAGTGACGCGGATCCGAATCTCTACTATCTGGTCGTAGAGAGTGAGCCACTTATCTTAGTATTATATGTGGATGATCTCTTCTTGAGAGGATCATCCAGACTCATTGAAGACTGCAAGAAGAATCTAGCCACAGAGTTCGATATGAAGGATCTGGGATGAATGTACTATTTTCTAGGGTTGAAAGTTTGGCAGCAAAAAGGAGAAATCTTCCTTGGGCAAGGAAGGTATGCTACAAAAATTCTAAAAAGGTTCGGGATGGGAGACTGTAGACCTATGGCTACGCCAATGATCACCAACTGGAAGAAGATTGATGCATCAAATAACAAGGATGTTGATCCCACCCTATACCGACAGCTCATAGGGTCCCTGATGTATCTAGTCAATACTAGACCAAATATTTTCTACGCTGTCAACACCCTCAGTCAGTTCATGGTGGAACCAAAGAGGGCTCACTGGGCAAAAGCCAAGCACGTTCTCAGGTATTTACAGGGAAGAGTTGATTATGGGCTCTTGTACAACAAGGGGAAGGATATCAGGTTGAGTGGATTTACTGATGCAGATTGGGCAGGAAGTTCAGTGGATCGGAAAATTACCTCTGGGTATTGTTTCAACATTAGATCAGGAATAACCTCCTGGTGCAGTCGGAAACAGAAGTCTGTGGCTCTGAGCAAGCACAACTTCGTGTGAGGCCATATGGCTTAGAAAACTGTTGGTAAACCTATTTAGAAGAAGTATAGAGGCGACCAGGATCATGTGTGATAATCAAAGTTGCATCAAACTCTCTGAGAATCCAGTGTTTCATGATAGGCCAAAGCATATTGATATCCGATGTCACTTTGTCAAAGATTGTATCTAACGAGGAGCTATACAGTTGAGCTACACTCCTACAGGGGAACAAGTGGAAAATATCCTCACCAAGGCCCTTGGAAAGTCAAAATTTGACTACTTCAGGGAAAAGATGGCGATAGTAAAGAACCCCTTTCAGAAGTAGTGTGTTAGCAGCATGAATGAAGAGGGAGTTGCAGTGCAGATGCAGTGTTGGGAGAAAGGACCAACAGCAACACATATGCAGAGGAAGGTGCAGTGTGGATGCAGTGTTGGGAGAAAGGACCAGCAGCAGCACGGATGCAGAGGGAGCTATCGTACAGATGCAGTAGTGGCAGTGGCAAAACCATAGGCAGCAGTACAAGATGCAACAGTGTAGAGGATGTTGGGCAAGGAGGCCTAGCTTCAACACAGGTATCGATCTCGGATGATCAGAGTAATACTTAGTGATGAGTATTGCTAGAGCACAGTCCTCGCTAAGAGGGAGTGTTGATTTGGGGTAGCATCGGATGTGCTCTAGCCACGGAAATTTGGTGGAGAGGTTGGGGCACATGAGGTCTCCAATACTCAGAAAGGGTTTGGGTAGATTCTGAAAAGATCAGGAGATATTAAAATAATTAATATTTTTAATGGAGTCCCTAAGTCTAAACTTAGGGAAAATAAAAATATTAATGTGTATTAATATGAATGTGTGTTAGAATGGTCCAAAAGACATGGATCAAGCCAGATCTAATCTTAGCCATTGATTAGGGACTTAATCTCGGCCGTTGAGATGTCAACAGAAAAAGTATAAGAGGAGGCTTGAAGGGAACTTGGAGAAAACACTGAGAGAGACCAGTCAGTTCAATTTCTGGAGCGGGGTTTGCTCATAAATTGAACCAGTGGTCTGGAGAGCAGTCAGGAGGCAGCAAGTATGGAACAGAGAGACGAGAGATCAGCGCAGAAGCAGATACAGAGCTAGAGGAAGGCACATAGAGGCAGCAGAGACTGCGCAGAGCCAAAAGGGCCTGCGTTATCCACACAAAGGCTACAGGGGTTATCCACGCAGAAGCCCAGAGAAGCTGTGCAGAGCCTCAGTAGGCTGACGCAGAGGGTTTCAGGCTGTAGCATAGGTCAGTAACGCCTACGCTAGGTTTAGGAAAGTGCTGGAAGTTTGTCTATTTGTGGGTTAGCCAGTTTGGCACCTTGTTGTACAAGAAAATTGCTGAATAATAAAATCCTCCCTTGCTGCACCAGTTTTCCCACATTGGGTTTTTCCGAGGACATTATTCCAAAATAACTGTGCCAATGTGTGCATATTTTTTTTTGTATTACGATGTGATATCTGCAACAGTATTTATTTTAATGTTTTTTGAAGTAATTTCATGAATAACTTATGATGAAATAAGTAGAAAAAGTAAATAAGTTGCTGTAGTGATAGAATTTTCACGATACCTCCCGTGGGGTTCTAACGACCCAAGTGACTTCATTCTTACAAGGGATATCTACAAGAGACCTGCAAGGTCACCTAGTTTTAACCATAGTGCAAGGGTCAAGCGTCGCAAGCCAAAAGAGAGGGGTTGTCTTATCTTTCTATTAACCAAGTTTACGCTTGGAGGTATATTTGAAATGTGTGTTTGTAATTCTAGAATGAAATGTGAAATGTGAGTGAACACCTCAATGAGATTACTAATTTGATTAAGCACTTCGAATTATTTTGATTCACACGCTAATAGAGATATTCAATGTAAGAGCAATCAGATGAGGCATTTAAGGAACAATTACAAGACTATCTCAAATGAAGCAAGATAAACAATTCTGGTGAAACACAAGTGATAACATAATGATGCACAACTAGCAAAATATTATCAACTTCACTTATGATCACAAGAACAAATTAGAGCACTTAATGAAAATAGAATTAGGAATTCCAAGTATTAGAGCTTATGTTAATTATATCAACAAGATCTTATTTTATGATTAGCAATATTATACTTGAATAATAAACCAATGAAGCTCATTAGATGAGACTGCTAATAGTGATTAAAAATGAATGCAAGGCTAATGGTGATTAAAAATGAATGCAAGATGCAAAACACAACTATGCAGTGATGCAAAGATGCAAGAGAAAAGTCAAGGCAAGACTTATATGACAAATTCACCAATAAATTTCCCACAATGCTATCACCTCAAAGATGCACCAGATTTAAGCAACTTAGACCAGGAAGCTACTATGATGCAAACAGTCCTAAGATTAGCAAGACAAGCTTGTGAAAAAAAGTTACTTAATACTTTAGTTGAATGATGTTACTCCTTTGAGTTATTAGGATTATTTAGATATGTTTTTTAGAGAAATATGTCAATGAAAACATTGATGTGACAATTATATCAAACTTGAAACTTTCAGATCACATCTATGCAATTTCAAATCAGGCCTTGAAAATTATATGACAGCGACCATAAAACAATAAAATTGATAGATCAATGTAATGTTCTTAAATAGGAATGTAAGTGATATACAAAGCATGCAAACAATCCAGCAATCAGAAAAACGAAATATACATTAAGCATGCATGGAAACACTAGAAATAGAGAACTACAGAGCCATTTTATTACTTCTTCAGGAGCAAATACAATAGTAAAATAGAATGGTGCACCTGGGCTTGCCTCAATGGACAAGCATTACAAAACCCAGGTGAGAAAGTGTTGAACTGAAGGCTGCTACAACTGCTGCACCAAACTAAACTGCGCTGCCCCAGAAAACTGCTCTATCTGCTGACTTCGAAGCGCTGGAATCACTGCTTCCCGTGCTCAAAAAATTATGAGATTTTATCTCCTTGCTCCTTGGCCTAAACCTAGATAAACCAATGAAGGAATTGGCCAAATGTTGACCTTGGGATTTTGGCCCAAATTCCCCTTAGCTCCTCTAGCTACTAGCTGTGTTGGGATCCCTATTTGACACCTTAGATCTGCCCAGAAATTTCTATAAATTTAGGAGTGTGATCCTTGCCCAAAACCCAGAAATACCCAGAAAGGGTTTCCCTTGGTTCCAACCTTCAAAAATTGACCCTCCACAGCTGACCCTCCTCCAATTTCGAATTATGTTGTTGTGACTGATCCTATCAATATCTGCTCTCCCAACTCTAGCAATCCTCTTCAAATTTCCCTCCAAGTAATCTCCTACTTCTCCCGGACAGCTTCAGTTCTACAATTCCTTCCTCCAACTCCCACGTGAGCCTAGTGATCGCTCTCTGCACAGGCCCAGGTAACTGCAAATCAGACTGCTAGGATGCTGCCTTTGCTGTCTCCAAACTCTAAAGAAAGGCTGGCCCTTTTCTTCTCTCCCAATCCTCCAACTCTCCCGGCAAATGCTTGATCACTGATAGCTTCAAACTCCCCTTGCATATTCTCTAGCTTGCCAGAAATACGCACTCCCTGTTGTGGCTTAATGGTAGTGATGTAACACACTCCCAGAACTCCTAAAATACTTATGGAACTGCCTCTCTAGGGCAGGCACAGATGGTCCCCCGAAGTAGAGGTTGACCTCCCGCTTGAGAGATTCGTGGCTAAACAACCAGTTGACTCAACTAAACAGCAGAGCGAACAGTGAAGTAATATTGATTGCAAGGTGTAAGAATGAATCCAAAATGAGATTTGCTCCCTCCTTATAACTCCTTGGGCCTCCCTAGCCTCGTGTGGGCCCCTCCATCCACCTATTCGACTTTCCCTCCAAGCTACTCGAATGGGCCAATTCGACCTCCCATGTGGGTGGCCCCCACATTCCACTAGCAACCAAATAAAGTCGAATTGCCTCCTAAGCCCCTAATTCGAAAATTATGGGTTCTCTTCCTTAGCCAAAATTGTGCAAAATTGTGTAGCAGCACCCTGTTACAAATGTGTTTGAGAAGGGACATGACAATCAAACCCTTGTAATTTATTTTTGATGTCTTGTATGAGTTATTAGCTTAATGTGTAGGTTATTTAGGCTTTTATTATGATGATTATGCCACTGTTATATCAATATATGTAATGTTCCAAAAATGAAATAACAGTGATAAACAAAGTAAAATACCATACAACACCGAAATATTTAAACAACAATCAAACACACACAATTTATACTGGAACTGCACCAAAATTCAGTCATTTTATTATATATGGAGAAACGTACAATGCATGAAATGTCTTCACTTGGGCTTGCCAAAGCAAGCTAAACAATCCCAAGTGAGAAAGATGCTAATCGAATGCAGAGGAAATGCTTCTCCTCAATGATTTGCGCTGGCCTTGGAAATTCTGCAACTGCTGCTTGGAAGAAATCCCTATTTGAGCCTCCAAAAGTGCTCAAAAAATTTCTGCCAAATTAATCTTGAGCTCTCCACCAAAAACCCAGGAAAACCCAAAAAGGGTTTGGCCTATCTCCAAGCCAAATTCAAACCCACAAAATGGTGCAAATTCCCCAGCTAACTAGCATTCCACCCTGCTATAAGAATTAACATTTCAAGCTTAAATATCGCCTGGAAAATCCTGTAAAATTAGCCAAAGACTCCAATCAATAAACCAACAAAAACCCATAAAGGGTTTGGGTTGAATCCACCGTCCCTCGATGACCCCCAACAAGTGCAAATTTCCCAATTTGATCAGCGAACCTCCCACAAAACTAATAATGTTGAATTAAGCCCAAATCCACCACTGGAAATCTCTCCCAACTTTGGCTAAATTCTCCCCTGAAGAATACCTTCAATCTCCGACCCTTATCTCTACTCAACCTCTATTCCTCCAACCCTGTGCACTTCCAAAAATGTAGAATCTCGGCCCCAAAGAATTCTCTCAACTTAGCCTTGCTAATCACCACAAAATCTCCAGCTAAATTAGGGGAAAAAACCCGCTGCAAATCCTTAGGTGTTCTACTCCTCTGTAATTGATCTCCCCACAAGCAATTTGAACCACTTCTGTGCCCTAGAAGAAAAATGTACCAGCAGAAAGAACTTGCAAATATGCCCAATGGAAACTCTAAATTGAGCTCCCCAAATTGCCTCACTAGGGAGACATTCGAAGTTCTCCAAAATGAGGGTGGAATTCCCTCTCAAAAATTCCTTGCACTGAACAACACAGTTGTCTTGGTTAAGCAACTCAAGAGAACTAATATTGAATTTTCAAAAGATCAAAGATACCAAATGGAGGCCTCCAAGCTATATTTATAATTGCTAGCCCTCTCCCTTAGTGGTCCCCACCTTCCACTAATAAAATATTACTTTGCCGCCATTCTTCAATAAAATAATAATTTCCACTTTTCTCTTACAAAATAATATTTTCTCCTTTTATTTAATATCTTCAAAAATTGGCAAAAGTTAAAACTCCTTAGTGAATTTTGCACTCACAAAAAGAATTGGGAACATTACAATATACAAGATCTGATATAAATGATGCAGTCAATTAAAATCAGAGATGAAGGCAATAAAAACAAATCCCAAGGCCTAATGGCCTATGCCAAGTTTGGATATGTGAGAGAAATCACTCCTCAACACTTGTACACACAAAATGTTAGCTCAAAATCCAAAGATCATACCTTTATGACTTCTACAATCACAAATTATTAGCCCAAATACACAAGCAAATAGTATATCATCCTTGAAGAGAACTAGCTAACAAGGCTAGGGCTCAAAATTGGAAGTTTTGACCATAAATAAATGACGTTTAGCCCTTGCAAGACCTACAACACAAATATTATCTTGAAATATGATGGATTGATGGCCAAAATGATATGTAGATCACTTCAAACCCTTGCCAAGCTTGCCATAAACCTGCAAACACAAAGTATTAGTTCCTAATCAAGTTGTAAACACAAGATAACCCCAAAAATGACTGCTGCTAGTGAAACTAAGGCCGAATAGGCCTACGACTAAGAGGAAAACCCCTCCTTAGGGCTACAACTGCCAAGATAAGCCCTCAAAGGGGCTGCCGCTAGGGAAAAAGGCCCTAATAGGGATGTGGCTAAGGGAGAAGAGGCCTCTAAGTCCTGCAGCCAACCTCCAAGAGAATTGAAACCCTCACGATACCCCTGCAACAACAATATTAGCTTAAAAAATGATGAACTTTACCTCTAGAAACCCTTAATGGCAAAATCTAGTGATGAAACCCTAGATGCATCAACAAAATAAACCTCTAGGCATAGTGTTTTCTCCTCTAGCCTCAATGTAAAAAAATGGAGACCTGGGTTTTGTAGACTAGGGCCCAATAAGGGCCTATACACTTCGAAGCCACACAAAATCTTCCTAAATGAAAATACTGGCCAAAAATGTATAAAAACCCTCAAAACCCTAGTCATTGGGTAAGAAACTTTAGATCTGCAAAATAACTCACTTCTTCTCCAAATCGATGGGGTTTTCAACTGCAAAAGGTCTTTGAACACAAGATCCTAACAACTAGAAACTAGATCTAGACAACTCACGTTAGATAAATTCAAAAATACACAAGGGTTAGAAAAATTATTTACAAATATTTACAATATTTACAAAACAAATTTTGTCCTCAATAGCATGTAAATTTCGCTATAGCACAAGAGAAAGAGATTAAAATTCTTCTTAGAGATTTTTAAATGAATGATATATGTAAATAAATCACCAACCAAAACCTTTCTGCAAAATGAAAGCTCAGAATCCAAACGCAGTCGATTCTCCCCCACTGTCTGTGAACTTGGAGACTAAGGGCTAGCATACCTGTAGATCTCTATTCAAAACTTAAAGATAAATTGTGAGATCATAAGAGATTTAGATCTGTAGATCTAAACCCAACACTTAAGGCAAGATACCTGTACCAATAGATGTTCCGTCATGCAGCAAATGAAATAACAATTTTATGAAGTGCATATAATATAGAGCATAAAACAATCACTAGTATATACCACATATCAACAGATAGAAGAACACCATGAAATTGAAACGCCAAAGTATTTCTATTATCAAAAATACAATTCCAACAAAGCAAGGCTCAGTACATGCGTTACAGATTACATCATCCAAAGATCAGATGAGGAGCTCAATAACTTCTTTATATAGAAAATGAGAGAATAAAATCCCGCCAAGTGGAAATAACGGCTAGTTGACTTGATCCTCATCAAAATAATCTCATCCATTGATCTTTTGTTGAAAATAACTTGATCACTGTTGTTGGTTTTTTTATTTTTGAGGAAAAATTCGAATTTTTCTTAAAACCCATTTTTTATTAATCTAAAAAATAATATTTTGGACTAATATTCTCAAAAAATGCATTTTAACTTAACCACCAAGGTCCAAGGGGTCAAATTTTCTTAAAAAATCCATTTTTCCCTTGGTGGGAGTCCTCCAAAAATTATTTTTTCTTTGACCCACGAATTTTTTATTATTGTACACTTGGAGAGAATTTAATTTCTCTCAAAATATTTTTTGACTCAAAATTAATTATATTTTTGGCTTTAGATTTTTATTTAATTTTTCCAGAAAAATTAATTAAATGGCTAGAGGGGATTAATTATCTTTTCCACCCTCAAATATTTTAACCATGGTGTCTAACTATGAGTAACTATGCATCAAGATATTACAAATTAATTCAACCCTTAAAAGGGAAAACACACATTTAGATATAAACTCTCAATACACTACCCAATTTTGTGACACGATATGATTTAGTATGCAAAAATACATAGACTTGATAAACATTAGAACTCACCTAAGACCTTGTCAACAAATTGCACCCTAGCTTTGAGGTTATAACTGGGAAAAAAACTCTATCAATTATGCGTGTTTACAAACACACATAATTAGGGGAGGTTAAAAAACTCCCTAGGATGAATCCATTTGACAAAAATCATAGGCTTACCTAGGTGTTACTACATGGCTGCGTAGTCATACTAGAATGATTTACAATAATTTTTGAAGAAATTGGGTTTACAATAATGAAACTAGAAGTTGAATGATGATAATGATCCTTGAAAAATTTATCCACTACTTTGTACATCTACGTCTTGGACTGCTGACAAAGTGTGGTCAACAATGTCTAATTATGAGTAACCATCCACCAAAAATATTCCTAAAAAACACTTATTACATCAAGATATTACATAGACACCCATTAAAAGGGGAATTTCACAATTGACACATGACCTCTTAGACTCAATCAGATTTTGCACAAGACATATGATCTAGTATGATAAAAATACATAGACTCGATAACACTAGGACTCACCTAAGGCCTTATCATCAAGCCCCACTCTAGCTTTGGGGGATGCTTGGGACAAAATTTTTTCCAATTATTTGGGTTCAGAAACGTGAATAATTGGCGGAGGGTAAAAAAACTACCTAGAGTGAAACTCTTTGCTAAGAATCAAAGGCTTACCTAGATGTTTTTACATGGCTTAATAGTCATACTAGAATCATTTTTACAATAAATACCCACAGTGCTGCGGAATTTGGTATTACATTGATACATTGGAAGCTGCATAATGATAATGACTTTAAACAATTTTATTCACTAATATGTACTCTGCTTCTTGGGGTAGTTGACACACGTGGTCAACACAACCTATACCACAGAAGCACCAGCAAGACTTCCTGAGGCCCAGTGGCCCTACACAGTCACAAAACAAAGACCTGTAGGTACCTTCTTAGGGTCTTGTCCCTCCTACTTATACACAGAACATGAGAGAATACCAACAGAACATAGGATAGAGATTTGGGTGGATAACAAGCTTGGACAAACCATTCACTAAGGTATGAAAAACCTCCCACAAACAATGAATTCTCTAGTGCAAACTCGACCCTTCTTCAAGATAAGACCATAAAACATACTCCTGCGGCTTCTTGAGGTAACTCGCTCCCTTGGGCAGATGATGATACAAAAATGCGTTGCAATGTTGTGTCACAATGAGCTCAACTTTACTTCTATATATAATGTTCTTGGTGGAGTCAATTTGCCATCAAGGGTCATGTCCTTGGCCCAAGCCGACCTGAGCCTACATGCTCAAGCACAATTTATTATAGAAATAAAATTATTTTCACTTGACATATGCCTTCTCCATTGTAGCCTTAGGTCCCCTTTAGTCCATCAAAGGTGCCTTCTTGCAACTAATGAAATAAACAATGATTTTTCCTTTGGGTCTTTAGCCCACAACTTTGGGTCCAAAGCCACCACTTGGGTACTTTTCCCACAAAACCACTTTTCGTGGGTCAACTCCACACAAAACCACTTTTCGTGGGTCAACTCCACACAAAACCAGTACCCCAAGGGTTGTGGGACTACTTCCCAAGCTACACTTTCAACGGTATTTAGGTTGCATGGTCTGCCGAAGACCATAGTCAGTGACAGAGATAGAAGATTTACAGGTGCCTTTTGGCAAAATTTGTTCCATCTAATGGGTACGGAGGTCACACTCAGCACGAGCTATCACTTGCTGTTATAGCACCATTTACCACTCTTGGTAGATTTCATGCTCTGTGATATGGCCTAGGGCAACCCTTCCCTACCAGACTTTGTCCAAATTCTCAAAAATGATGTTTTAAATCCCATATGCGATTTTTCCCTGTATAAAACGGGTGTACACGTGGGTTAGTCTATACCCAACCTGCGTATATGTATTAAAACATTCAAAAATATAATCTCCATTAATTCGGGCAGAATTTACGGGTTTGACCTGATACTCACCTACTATAGTCTGTGGCCCAATTGTTTCGCAACTCAAAAAACTAATTTGGAGAAGTATAAATAAACCTCCATGGGAAGGCCTAAAGGAGAAGAAAAGATTAGGTATTGATATTATAGTTGATTACATCCTTGATCAAGTCTGAAGATATCCCTGTGCCTTTTGCACTCCCAAGTCATAGGAAACCCCTATTTTCTTCTTGAGATGTTCATCATGCCTTCATGACATCCTTGTGTATACTTATGGAGGAGGATTGCTGAGGCCTGGGTAGGACGGATTCGGAGGACAGTTTTGCTTGGAGCCAACAGACGACTCAGGTTGTATTTCTTCTATATTTTCTTTAGCTTACATTAATAAAGAGGCGTTGTCTTGTTCCTGATGATTATGGTCTTTATGCATTAATCTATGTTATGATTTACTTATAAAATCTCATGTTAATGCTTATTTGTTTACATGCTTATATGATCTAACACTTATAGCATGAACATGCTTTCTATTACTATTGTTGTATATGCTTTGCTTGAATGAGTTGCAGGTTTTAAGGCATCGGAAGAAGCAGAGGGTTTGGACCCTATGGGAACGACCTCAAACGTAGGACCTCCGGGTAATACCTATTCTTCCTACTTCAGTAGTTTAAGTATTAGGACTGCTTGTTTGCGTGTCTCTTTATGTTATATGCCCTCCACTCTGTTGGGGTTCTCAACCCAAGACCATAGGGTGATTCTACCTGTAACACCCCCAGATAGATGGGCAAACGAAGATAGTGAATAAGTGGTTGGAGAGATATTTGAGGATTTATGTAACGAGACAACAAGAAGCATGGATTAGATGGCTACACTTGGGTGAGCACTGCTACAATATTTCCTATCACATTTCTATAGATATGTCTTTGTTTAAGGCATTGTATGGTTATGACACTCCGACTTTTATTGATTGGGTCTTTCGAGACAATCGAGCAACTAAGGCTCGAGATTGGGTTCAAGAAAGCCAAGATATTCTGAAGACTCTTAAAGATAATCTATAGGTGGCGTAAAATCAATAAAAGATATATGCAGACTGACAACGAACAAAGCGTAGTTTTCAGGTGAGGGACTTGGTATTTCTAACGTTGTAGGTTGCAGCGTTATTGGCAGTTGACACTAAAAAGGGAGTACAAAAGTTAAAGCCTCGCTTTTACAAGCCCTACAAGATTATACAAAGAGTGGGGGAAGTGTCTTATGAGTTGGAGCTCCTTGAAGGGAGCAAGATACACAATGTGTTTCATGTTTCCTGCCTCAAAAAGGAAGTTGTGTAGCAGGTGACCATCTTCGCAGAGCTTCCTCCTCTAGATGATGAGGGTCAACTAGTATTGGTTCTAGAGGCCATTCTAGAGGTGAGAGAAAGGAAGTTAAGGAGTAGGGTAGGTAGAGAATATTTGGTTAGGTGGAAAGTTTTGCCTCTTGAAGATGCCGCTTGGGAGGGCAAGCAGGTTTTGCAACATCTAGGATTGTAGTCAATTGAGGTCAAGTGATCTCGCGTGGGGAGGAGTGTAATGTCCTCATCTACTTAGGCCCAAAGGGGGCCATTCTGCTAGCCTAGTAGTTTCCCTTAGGCTAGAGAGGAAAATTAAAAGGGAAAATAAAAAAGGGCCTAAGTCACTTTATAACATAAAGTGAAATTGGAAGAATGGGTGACATGGGTTACTAGTCATGAAAAGGGGATAAAATTCACTTTAAAATTATAAAGTAAGACTATTAAAAAGGTAACTTGATTAAAGTGGGGAAAAGTGGCCCAAAAGGGTCAATGAAGAGTTCAGAGAAACCCTCATTTCTTCCCTAGTTTGGGTGATGAAAGATTTCACCCTAGCTAGAAACCTTGATGATTGAAGATTCAAGTTGTTGAACCGATTGTTTGAGTTTGGAAGTTTCCCCAGAAAGTTGAAGGCTGGGAGAGGAAACATTCTTAGTTTCACACTGAAGAAGGGTTCCATCTCTACTGAACCATTAGTGAAGGGTGCAGTCATACTAGAGGGCCGAGTTATTTCTTGTAGAGGGAGTGGGATATTATTTGCTAAGGGAGGTCAAGTCTGCTATGAGGGCCGAAATTCGAAATACTCACCTGGGAGCTGCTCATTATATAGAAGGTTGATTTCCATTGTTGTTGGCAGTGTGGAAGGACATCATACCACCTGGGAAAGTCACCATATGCTTATTTGGAGTAGCATCAGATGTGATTTAGCCATGAAAATTGGTGGAGATGCTAAAGTACATGAGATCTCCAAGACCCAGAAATGGTTTGGGGAAATCATACCTGGTGAAGGAGATATTAAAATAATTAATATTTTTTTAATGGGTTCCTAAGTCTAAACTTAGGAAAATAAAAATATTAAGGGTATTAATATAAAATTGGGTTAGAAGGTTCTAAATGACATGGATCAAGCCAAATCTAATCTTAGCCGCTAATTAAAGATGTAATCTCAGCTGTTGAAGACTCAATAGAAAAAGTATAAGAAGAGGCTTGCGGGTCAGTTGAAGACACACGAGAGTGATCAGTGACTTTATTCTCTAGAGTGGGGTTTGCTAAGAGAGATAGAATCAATGATCAGCAATGAGGGGCAGTTAATACAGAAGCAGAGAGGCAGAGAGGGTACCGGGAGAATCAGCGCAGAAGCCGAGAGAGAGAGATGCAGAGCCAGCTAGGGCTCACGCAAAGGCAGCCAGGAGCTACGCAGTGCCTCAGAGAGACAGCGTGGGTGACGCAGAGGCTTTAGAGGTTGACGCAGAACCTCCAGAGGCTGACACAGGGGCTATTGGGCTGACACAGGGCCAGGAAGGGCTAACATAGTCCCTAGAGGCAGACACTTGGGTTTTCGTGGGGCAGATTGGAGCTGGGAGCTGTTGGAGTAGTTATCCGGGGTTTCAGCCGGAATATCTTCTTCTGAGGAGAGAGGTACTACTGCCGAGATTATTCTCTGTTGGGTGAGCAAGTTTTGGCACCCAAATTGTATTCATAAACTGCATGATTATAAAACCCTCAAATAGTTGCACCGGTTTTCCCGCATTGGGTTTTTCCGGGGACATTGGTCCAAAAACAATGGTGTCACTTGTGTGCTTGATTTGTTTCCTTCAGTTGATGATCTGTAATGTGTTGAGCATGTACTTGTATTTATTTTCAGTATTTACATGGTAAATAACTTGTTAATTAATAAAAACAAGTAGGCAGAAATAAATAAGAAAAGTACATGAAGGGTTTCTAACAGTTAGACTTAGAAATTCCAACACCATCTGCTGGAAATTGTATGGGAGATCAATCTACTGCTGAAAATCAATGCAGCTAGTATTTCAAGAGAGATTTGGAACTGTTACAGAAATACACTAAGTGGCATACCTTGCTGTCCATTACCAGAGGTGGATTCAAGGAGGGAATTATATTTCCAGTGCTGCTGGGCGCAATTAAAGAAGCTGTCCTCTAGTAATTGCTTCATTTACATTTCTGGAAGTCATTTTCTCAAAGGAAGGAGTCATACACTTGTCAATCATTCCCATGTCTAAGAATCAAGCTCAGTTGTTTCCTAAATGTTCTTTTTGTATTGCTGTTATGTTTGCTAGTGTTCCAACAGCAATAATATTCTGAGCTGGGTATATGTTCTTGAATTTAATGAAGTAAACCTCTTTTTGAAGCATTATATGTCTGCTGTTATATTACATATTAGTTTGGCATGTTTTCTACTTTCCGTCTATCAATACAATATACATGGAAACCATAAATCTCAAATCTGCAAACCCAGATATAAACTAGCAAAATGTTTGACGAAATTCCTCAACCAAGGAAGATTTAAAAGCATCAGCAGAAACAGGGAAAATTTTCTGAGCAGATTGGGGAAGGGATACTACAGATATATGCTCTTTACATTAAGAGATTGGTAGGCAGTTTTTTTCACTATCACTCCATGGCTCTTGGGGGATAGATAGTCTGTACATTTATAACCTGACTTACTAATAAGTAAATATGTAAGCTTTGATATTTTCTCTATGTATGCAGTAATGTAAAATAAGCTCCACACACACACATATATAACCCTATTTTATATCAGTTATGTTTCCCTATTAAGTTTTTATACCAAGTAAGAAATCTCCTTTACCAGTATCAGCAATCATAATTGACTACATTTGAACTACCACAAGGGGTTAAGCAGGAAGGTAATTAAATATTCTCAATGAAACACGCATCAGGTGAACTTACCGGAAGCCACAATGTAGTCAGAAGAACTATAAGTGAAATGATCGAGATACAAAGACAAGGTAAAAGATATGGGAATCTGCAGATTTCAAAACAGTGCAAGTTAACAAGATACAGCATACAATATAACCTATAGAAAGTTAAAATCATTAATAGAAAAGATTGGAAGCATTGCTATGCCAACTTGAAAAATCCTTCAGAACAATCTGATCAAAATTTAAAACTTTACCTTCCAAACAAAGAGTCTTTTGAAAATATTTGTGGATACTTGTCCACTGGCTGGCCGCAACAACACAAAAAAGGAAAACAATTTATAAGGAACATTAAGCCATATGGTGGGGAAAGGATAGATTGAAAATAAATAATATGACATCAAACTGAAACATGAGATGCCATGGATATAACAATCTTTTATTTATGCATGCATCACATGAATACAATAGTAAGAAATTAAGCTAAATTAGAAAAATAAAGTCCTCGATGTAGATGAGGCTGATGAGCCCATTAGATAACAAAAATGACAGCAGGATATCAATGAAACCTACAGATGTAATATCCCTAAGGAAATTTTACAATGATAAACAAAGTATGCATATTAAAAACATCCACGAAAATCACACATAAATTAGACACCATGAAATAAGCCAAAAACTGCATTGCTCTGAGTCATTTTATTATCAAAGTATGGAGTTACAATAGATGTTTGGAAAGTGTGCACCTAGGCTTGCCCAAGGCAAGCTAGCATAGCCCAAGTGATGAAAGCAAGTGACCCAACTACTGCGTAGCTGTTCCCTCTATGGCTCTATGCTGAATGCCTAGAAAGCTGAATTGTTGGCTGTGAAGAATGACTGATTTGACCCCCTTTTGGTGCTTAGAAAATTCTGGGAAACTAACCCCAGTCTCCCCTCCAATAGCCCACCAAAACCAAGAAAGGGTTTGGCCAAACGCTGACCCCGGAATCTCGGCCCAATTTCTCCTAGCTCCCTTGCTGCTGGGTATTTCGACACACCTGTAAATTTCAGTGCTGAAGGCTCCCAAAATCGCTAAGATATTCACAAAATCCCCTTCGGAAACTCCTCCACAAGTCTTAGCCCAAAACCCCTCTTCCTCCCAATGCCCCACGTGTGGCATGAAAATGTACTACGCAGGCCCATGCAATCCTTGCTGAACCAACTCCACAAACACGTTGAAAAGCAATCCCAAATCAGATTGAAGGTGATGAAGACTCCCTCCTAGGGCTGGCACTCGAGATCCACCAAATCAAGGGTGAGATTGCTTGAAAATCTCTTCTATTCAACAGCACATCTAGACTTGGGTTCCAGCACAAGCGTGCTAGTGAAAGTGAATGTTCAAATGATCAAAGATGCCCAAAATGAGTGCCTCCTCCTATTTTGTCATTGTGCCTCCATTGTTCATGTGGGATTTGTTACCCACCATTTTGTGGATGATATCCCTAGGAGAAATTTTTTTCTCCAAGCTGGTTCTCAGCCGGTAGCCAGCAGCCCCTTGCAACAACCAACTAGCTCGTTGTGCCATTTATCCGCCACCAGAGCCAACCATGTGGTCCCTCACCCATCTGTCATGATCATATGTTTGAAGGTGGGCCTCCTGAACCTAAAGGTATGCCATGTCATTTGGTAATTGAATATTGTAGTTTGCTTATCATGGACACTTTTGGGCATGGATTAAAGGGGGGATTTGGCGGAAAGAGTGGGCTAGGTTTGTGCTCTTGTCCCCTAGACCCTTTTTTGGATGTTAATCTTGGATTCTAATCACGTGGGATCTCTTTTATGGGCCCTTTGGCTTTAGGGATCGTATTACATGGGAAACCCTGATTTTGGTTGTGTGTGCCTGCTCCCTCATCCATATATATTACTCCCCTCCACTCATTATAACCCCATTCATCATTTCTCCCACCTGGGTCCACATAGGGTTAGCTTTCCCCTTCCCCTTGCCCACACCTTGGATTGGGCCTGGAATGATGCCCCGGAGATTGATGCAGCTGAAAAGAAAAGTAAAAGCATAATTGGCCATGTTACCCACCATTATGTGAGTAATATCCTTAAGAGAAATTTTTTCTCCAAGATGGTCCTCAGCCGGCAACCAACAGCCACTTGTAGCCATCAGCTAGCTCATTATGCCATCTTCTCTGCTACATAAGCCAGCCATGTGGTCCCTCGCCCATCTGCCATGATCCTATGTTTGAAGGTGGGCCTCTGGAATCTAAAGGCATGCCTTGTCATTTTGACATTGAGTATTGTAGTTTGCTTATCATGGACACTTTTGGGCATCGATTTGTTGAGAAACGACAACAAGAAATTCCAGTTTAATTTGTCCTTGAATTAAATTGAGAATTAAAATCAAATTCTATTCTCATAGCAACTTGTAAATAGTTAATTAAGTTTAATTAACTTAATTAGCTTAGGAATTTCGAGTTGGAAGTCTTTCTGAAGTCATGTATATGTTCTCCCTAAATTTTAGGGGTCCAGTATGAGTTTAAATTGAGTTGGAAATTAGATCACTCAGTTTACTGAGTTAAGTTCAGTTAAATTAGTTCCAAATTGTTTGAGAAACTAATAGAGAGCTAATAGTTAGTTGGTGCACTAGTGCATCCACAAGTATCACTCTAGTTAACTGAAGATTCCCTCATCAGAAACTCATGCATGTTGATTATGAGAAAGATCCAGTTGAGACTAGAGTGCAGGGACAGTGTACTATCAATTGTATTATTTATTGGAGTATAAATATCATGCATGCATAAGAGGTTGATCCTATGTTTGGATTGTGCAGTTTTGGAGCATGAATTCCCTTTAAATACAAGCTATTCATCCTAGGCATCACGCAAGAGATTAGGGGCTTGTAGAGCTATAGAATTGGCTAAGTGTTGGCCAAGAGCTAGCTTGTGAGCTGAGAGAGTTGAGCATACTTGTGCAGAATTGTTCTAGTGAGAACAAGCTTTGTATCTTCACTCATATTTCTGATATACAGATAGTGAGGTTTTGAGCAGTGGCTTTCCCTAGATACATCTTGTGTTATGTGCCATCGATTTATCTTCTTCTTGTTCATATTGTTTTCATCGATCTATTGGCTATTGTTTTCATCGATCTATTGGCTTCCACTGGTTGAAAGTGGAAGTAGATTCTTGCCTTGTGCTTTAGTACATTACATGAGCTTGTGAATCTACAGGATTTTCTACATGGTATCGGAGCTGAGAACAATATACTAGAGAAGATTTCGAAATTTTGAGTTTTGGGTTACAGGGGAAATTCGAATTTGCAATACATACTTCAGGAACGGCAGATGGCATTCTACGGTTTGTGGCTCGAGTATGCGTTGGAAAGAAGCTCGAATTTTATAGCTTGAGGGATAGAATGGAGGTTGTGCTAGAGGATACTGGCTTGAAGGAATTCGTTGATCAAGAAATTCCTAAGCCAGCAGCATCGGGTGCACAGAATTTGGCTGAATGGAAGAAGTGTGTGGTGAAGGTGAAGCGGATAATCCTTGAGGGAGTTCGAGACCAAATTGTCTCGAGTCTCCATGGCAAAGAAACTCCATATGCTATGTGGAAAAAATTGACGGACTTGTATCAGAACAACAGTGACCAAAGGAAATTGGCACTAAAGGACAAACTTCAAAAAATCAAAATGGAGAAAGGCGAGACTATTCCAAAATACTTGAACAAGTTCACTCAATGTCATGATGAACTTGGAAGTGTTGGAATCACGGTTGCCAAGAATGATATGGTGAGTCTTGCTCTTCTAGGACTCCCAAAGAGTTGGCATAGTTATTAGGACTTTGTCAATGGTCGGGAGAAGCTGCCAAATTGGGAATAACTATGGTCGAATTAGATGCAGAAGGACATCAGGAGGAACACCAGGGATGGCTCTTCATCAAAGACTGATGATGAAGAGAACTGTGCCTTAGTGACTAAGGTGAAGAAGGGGAAAGGAAAGCTTCCCATTCCAAATCAAATTCTTATCATGGGGGTAAGAAGAAATACATGACGAAAGTTAAGTGCTTTCATTGTCATGAGCTGGGCCATTTTGCTACAAATTTTCCACTCAAAAAGTCCAAGAAGAACTCCTCAGGAGGAGTAGTGGGTGAGGCTTTGGCCTCTCAATTCGAATTGGACTTTTCCCTCATTGCATGCATGGTGTCATCAATGATGGGAAGTATATGGTACTCAGACAGTGGGGATTCATTCACATCACTAGCGACAAAGAGTTATTCAATGACCTGGAGGAGACAGATCTCCAGATGCATATCGAGATGGTTGACGACAGGAAGTATAGTGTTACTAGATTGGACACGATTATTTTTCAGAGGGAGCATGAAGCTCCACTCGCCTTGAAGAATGTTATGTATGTCCCCGGGCTGAAGAAAAACTTGGTATCCATTGCCATGCTTGAGGATAGAGGCTATGATGTGATCTTCTCAAAAGGAAAGGTGTTCCTTCGACACATAGCCACATGTCAGGTAAAGAAGATAGGGATTCGGGTGAAGAATCTCTATAAGCTGGAGGTAGAGGAGTGTGCTACTTTGATCACTAAAGCAAAAAGGGTGCAGAGCTAAGACGTTGGTGAGTTGTGGCACAAGCGATTGGGCCACTTGCATCATGGGGCTTCGAAGATATTGTAGCAGATCTACCGGTCTTCCCAAAGGTATGCTTGAGCAAGTTGATACATGCAAGGCATGTACTTTGGGAAAATACACCAAGGCTTCCTTTCACGATAGAGACGGTCGAGTAGAGGCTATTCTAGAGCAAGTCCATTCAGATGTGTGTGGACCATTCTCAATAGCATCCACGACCAAACACAGGTATTATGTTATATTTATTGATGACTATTCTTGTAAATGTTGGATACTTTTCATGCATAAAAATGATCAAACTTTCACAAAGTTTTGAGAGTTTAAAGCATTGGTGGAGAAACAGTTTGACAAGAAGGTTAAATCTCTACGAAGTGATAATGGTGGTGAGTATGTCTCAAACGAGTTTAAGAACTTCTATGTAGCGAAAGGGATTAAACAGGAGTTAACGACACCCCATAACCCTCAGTAGAATAGGATGGCCGAGAGGAAGAACAAAAGCATAGTAGGAGCAACAAGGGCGTTGTTGCATGATCAGGGCCTACCACTACACTTGTGGGCTGAGGCATGCAACACAACGGTTTATGTTCAAAACCGTAGCCCACATCGGATACTTGAGATGAAGACACCAGAAGAGGCTTATTCTAATAAGAGGCCTGCTGTTGGTCACATCAAGATTTTTGGGTCATTAGTATATTTCCATGTGACCAAAGATGCACAGAAGAAGCTTGAACTGATAGCAGAGTTGGGGATATTTGTGGGGTACACTGATACACCTCACAACTATCGGGTGTACTTGCCGACCAACAGGATGATAGTGGTTCGTAGGGATGTTAGATTCGATGAGGAGAAGGTCATGCGAGTTTCTGTTGAGAAAGAGCTTGAGCTACATGCGGATGAGGAACTTTTAGCTCCTAAGGTTGAGGAGCCTCAGATTGATGTGGACCAGCCACATGCAGAGGATCTGGGAGTGGAGACATCCACTCAGGAAGAGTCTTCTAGAGAGGGAAGAAAGCGCACCAGAGAGGCTGACAGATTGTTGGATGATGCATGGGAGAATGTTGGAGTACCCACTTCTCTGTGAGAGTTTCTAACCTGAAATTCTACTACAGCTACTGATTTATTTCACCTACTTATTCTTCACAATAAATTATTTACGAAATCTCTTCAGCAAATATTAAAATAAATTCTACTGCAGTTATCACATAATTACACAGAGAAAATACATACACAAGAACCAATCACATCAACACAGTTGTTTTTTGGACAATTGTCCCCGAAAAAACCCAATGTGGGAAAGCGGGTGCAGCAGATGAGGGTTTTATTAATCTTCAGCAACAATCGCTTTTACAAGGAATGATTTTACAGAGAAACTGAGAGAAAACACCTAAGACTTTCCCTGAAAACATTCTAACACCTTGGAGACCCTTCTCCCACTTCTGTGTCACTCTGCATGGCTCTGCGTCCCTCTGCATTAGCTTGTGTGAGGGTTGCATCTCCCTTGGACTGCGTCTCCCTCTGCGCTGTCCCTCAATGTCCCTGCGTCACCTCCTTCTCAATCACTGATTGCGATTGATGCCCTCCTCTTCCTCCACCCTGCAACTCTCCCTCTGAAATCGATCTCCTTCTCTTTGAGAATCGATTTTCCTTGAGATACTGAGCATTTGCTGATGTGTCTCCAAATGATCCTCAAGTCTTCTCTTATACTTTTCCTGTTGATGAATCAACGGCCGAGATTAAGTCTCTAATCAATGGCTAAGATTAAAACAGACTTGATCCTCGTCTCTTAGAAGCTTCTCACCCTTATCTTTATTAATACCCATTAATATTTTAATTTTCCTAAGTTTAAACTTACGAACCCATTACAAATATTAATTATTTTAATAACTCCTCATCCGGGTGGAATTTTTCCAAACAATTTATGGGCCTTGGAGATCTCATGTGCCTTATGCTCTCCACCAAATTTCAAGGCTAATGCACATCTGATGCTACCAAAAATCAACATTCCCTCTTAGCGAGGAATGTGTTCTAGCAATGCCTCACCATAGAAGCATCACAATGATCTTCCACATCGGTCCTTTGTGCTAATGTTTGGCCTACTGCCCCACATCCACTGCACTGTTGCTTCCTGTACTGCTGCCCATGACACTGCCACTGCCACTGCTACATCTATATTGCAGCTCCATCTTAACATACTGCATCATGATGCCCATAGCACTGTCACTACTAACTGTTGCACTGCAACTCCCGATACCTATCCATTTCTGCTACTAAAATGGTTTCCTCACCATCTCTATCTTCTCCTTGAAATAAACAAACTTTGTTCTTCCTAGAGCCTTGGTGAGGATGTCTGCCACATCTTCTCCTGTAGGAGTGTACCTCAACTGCACTGCCCCTCGTTGGACACAGTCTCTAACAAAGTGTCACCTGATATCAATGTGCTTCGACCGATCATGAAACACTGGATTTTAGAGATCTTGATGCAACTATGATTGTCGCACAAAATCCTGGTCGCTTCCATCCTTCCCCTGAATAGATTCACAAGCAATTTCCTAAGCCATATGGCTTCACACGAAGCTATGCTAGCTGCCATATATTCTGCTTCAGCTAATCTCGGAGCCACAAATTTATGTTTTCTACTACACCAGGAGTTCATTCCTGATCCAATGTTAAAACAGTACCCAATTGTACTTTTCTGATCTACTGAACTTCCATCCCAATCTTCGTCAGTGAACCCACTCAATTTGATGTCATTGCCTTGGGTGTACAATAGTCCATGCTCGATTGTTCCTTATATATATCTAAGAACATGTTTGGTTGCTACCCAGTGCACCCTCTTGGGTTCCACCATGAACTGACTGAGGGTGTTGACAACGTAACAAATGTCTAGCCTGGTATTGACCAGATACATCAGGGACCCTATAAGTTGTTTGTACAAGGTGGGATCAACATCTTTGTCTTCTAATGCATCAATCTTCTTCCAATTGGTGATCATTGGAGTAGCCATAGGTCTACAGTAATGCATCCTGAATCTCTTCAAGATCTCTGTAGCATATCTCCCTTGTACAAGGAAGATCTCACCCTTCTGCTGCCAAACTTCCAACCCCAAGAAATAATGCATCTGTCCCAAATCCTTCATGTCGAATTCTGTGGCTAGGTTATTCTTGCAGTCTTTGATGAGCCTAGATGATCCTGTCAGGAAAAGATCATACATATAACACTAGGATTAGAGGCTCATTCTCAATGACAAAATGGTATATATTAGGATCTACGTCACTCTTGATAAACCCCATCTTCTGCAAGTAGCCGTCAATTCGACGGTACCATGCTTTATTAATTTTTGGTAGCATCAGATGTTCTCTAGCCATGAAAATTGGTGGAGAGGCTAAGGCACATAAGATATCCAAGACCCATAAATTGTTTGGGGAAATTCCACCCGGATGGAGAGATATTAAAATAATTAATATTTTTAATAGGGTTCCTAAGTCTAAATTTAGGAAAATTAAAATATTAATGTGTATTAATTTAAAATGGGTGAGAAAGTTCTAAATGACAAGGATCAAGCCAAATCTAATCTTAGCCGTTGATTAGGGACTTAATCTCGGCAGTTGAATCATCAACAGGAAAAGTATAAGAGGAGGCTTGAGGGTCAGTTGGAGACACACCATGTTGATCAAGAATTCGATTTTCTGGGGTAGGGTTTGCTAAGAAATCAAGTTAGTGATCTGTTGCAGTGAGGGACAGTTCGGTAGAATGTCGAGAATACATATCAGAGAGGCAGAGAAAGTGTCGGAGAGACAGCGCAAAGCCTTGGAAAGCTGACGGAGAGGTAGCCAGGACTGACACAGAAGCAGATGAGGCCAGCACAGGTGACGCAGAGGGCCAAGAGGCTGACGCAAGCAGTGCAAAGGGTAGCAGAGTTGACGCTGGGCTAAAGAGGTAGTGCTAACGGATTTTCGTGGGGCAGACAGGGAGATGAGAGGCAGATGCAGAGCAAAAGAGGGTGACGAATTTCCAGAGAGAAGCTTGGAGCAACTTTCGTTGTCCAACTAAGGAATTGTCAAAGTTGTTGTGGGATCAATCATCCGGTTGCTGATCAGCCAGAATATCTATCTCTGAGGAGAGGTACTTCTACCAAGCAAATTCTTTGAAGGGTGAGCCATTTCTGGCACCCTAGTTGTATTCAGAAAACTGCATAATAATAAAACCCTCATATCTGCTACACTGGTTTTCCCACATTGGGTTTTTCTGGGGACGATTGTCCAAAAATAACAGTGTCCCTTGTGTGATTGTCTCAATTATTTCAGTTGTTGATCTGTATATGTGTTAAGGCTACATTTGTGTTTATTTCAGTATTTATATTTATAAATAACTTGTTAATGGAAAGAACAAGTAGGAGATAATAAGTCAGGTAATGCAGTATGGATTTCTAATGTGTCAGACTTAGAAATTTCAACATGCTCTAGGTGCTTGTTTAAGTCCGTACCAGGATTTCTTTAATCTGCATACATGAGATTTCTTGTCATGTGTCTCAAAACCCTCTGGTTGTTCAATGTATACTTCCTCTTCTATCACCCCATTCAAGAATGTCATTTTGACATCCATCTAGTGAATCTCCCACCCCATCTGTGCTGCAAGGCATATCACGGTTCTAATAGAAGTATACCTATCTATAGGGGCGAAGGTTTCTTCGTAGTATATCCCTTCCTTCTAAGCATACCCCTTAGCCACAAACCTGGCTTTGTATTTCTCCATACTGTCGTCTGCAACATATTTGACTTTGTAGATCCATCTCGAACCTACCATTGACCTGTCCTAAGGCCTAGGTACCACTTCCCAGACATCATTGACCATTATAGAACTGTAATCCTCCACCATAGAATCTACCCATACTTGATGCTGAACGGCCTCTTGAAAACTAGAAGGTTCCCCAACCTAAGCTACTAGGGCCTGGTATCTATTTGGCTGTCTTCGCTCCCTTTTATCATTCCTAGGTGCCCCAATGAAGACCTATGCATCCTGTAGAATCTGTTGGAGTTCCCAGCTCGTTCTTCCACTGGTAGTGGGTACATCTATCAGTTCTTCCTCTTCCTGAGATTCCTCCTCTTCTGAAGCTTTGCCTTTAGGAGAATTATTGGTACTAGTTTCTGCTGGTCGAAGTGGTTGGACCAACGGATCTGTTGACACCTAATCATCAGGATTGGGTGAATGTAATTAACGTAAATAAATAATAAAGAATATGAACAGTCATTGGGAGATGAAGTGAAAAATCTCTCCCTCATGTATATAATAAAGACCAACCTGAAGGAACAAAATGAATTGAATTCGTGGAGTTACTACCTGGCCTGACGTGGTATCAAAGCCAACTTCCAAAATTAAGTTTTGTGTAACTCCCCATATCAGTCTTCTGCCATATTTTCTCTCTCGGGTCTCTACCACAATAATTTTTTGCGCCCTCTTCATTGACTGACCTTTTTTTGCGCTGCGCTGCTCTGCTATAATACCTTCTGGACGTTGCCAGAGGCATTGGAGGAATTGTCAGTCGTAATTGTTGGAAGCAGACAGAAGAATCCTAATCCCTGTCTTGCTGTGAGTGTCAAAAAAAAAAAACTCCGAAACCATCTCTGTATTGAAGCCCTTCTGCTCTTAAGTAAACAAGATTTCTCTGGTTAATTTTTTGGCTTCCATTACTTTGCCTTCAGAGACCAATCGAAGTGTTTCCCATATCCCTCAAGAATGCGCGCCTAAGTGTGTTGTTGAGAGTGCCGTTGTTGAGTGTGTTGTTGTCTTGATAATCGTGCTTTACGTGCAGCATCAGGATCAACTGATTTTAGTGCCAAAATATGGGATGCGTTGACAGGAGATGAGTTGCATTGTTTTGTGCACAAGCACATTGTTCGAGCATGTGCATTTTCTGAGAGTGCAAGCCTTTTAATCATTGGAGGACATGAGAAAAGACTCCGTATTTTTGATTTGAATGGTAGCATGGCTTCACAGTGACCAAACTATATTGAATTCTAATTCTGATGCCGGAAGTGAGAGGGAGTGTTGCGTGAAGGACCACTACACACTCGGTATCGAAACGCTGTTGGTGTCAGAACGCTATATGGTATCACGCTGCTGATATATACCTCTGTTGTATAGTTTTCTGTCAAGCGCTGTGCAATTTTTTTGTGTCAGTTTATGGTGCATTCTCCCTACATATGTATACAATCATCACAATGTGGTGTCTTTTTAAAGACCATCGGTTGGTGTGGTTACCTGCAGTTTCCCAAATATGATATGAGATTGAAAATTTGCAAGATGAGGCCTCAAGGTTAATTTTTGTTGAACACAATAAAGCAAAGGGAGTGCCGCGAGAGTGGTATTACGTTGGTATACTTTTGATACACAATTTTGTGTACTACCTTGTTACTCGCCATATATTTACGCTGCCTGCCATATATATTCACCGTTACTCACCATATATTGAATGCGAATTGATATTTGAATTTGCTATCCTATCATATCAGAGTTATATTTTCCCATTAGGAGTAAAATTTTGCAGTAGAATTTTTTTTTTTGTTACAATATGCATTCAATCATATCCATTGGGGGAATAGTTCTCACTAGCAAGGAGAACTATCCTGAGTGGTCCCGGATGATAAAACACACCCTCATTTTCAATGAATTGTGGAAAGGAGTGTGCACTGGAGACAAAGACAAAGAGCCAAAACAACCTACCTCAGACAAAGAGCTCGCCATTTGGGAAAACAAGAACAGCACAACCTATGAATTAATTGCAGCATCTGTAAGTGAAGATGTGAGTCGCCATATTTTGTCATATTCCACTGCTTTCGAAGCCTTACAAAAGCTGAAAGAACTCTATGACTCACATTCATTCTGCACTTGAAGTTGTTCAACTCATGATTAAACTCTTCACTCTTGAATTGCAAAATAATGATCCTCTTGCTCTTGCATCTGAAGTAAAGTCTATAATGCATGATATCAAAACCACTAAGGTTGAATTGGATATTCCTCTTATCGCTTTTCTCAAGGAACTTTATCCTACTTACTCCAATTATCTTGAGTCATTGCAAGCAAATGGAAATCTTAAAGACATTACCTTTGACTCTCTTGTGAAAAAATTTGTTGAAAGAGAGCTTTTGGAAAGAAGATAGCCCTTGAATCTTCTGATGAGTTTGTGTGCCTTGCTCATAAAGAAAAGCATCCTACTCAAGATTCTTCAAGAGGAAGAGGTGTTCGAAGAGGAAGAAGAAGATATTTCAGAGGCAGGGGGGGCAGACACTCTCAAGGAGAAAAGGCAGTTTTGCACTGCATACGCTGCAAAAGAAATGGATCACATGATGCCTCTACATGCAAGTTACCTTGGGACAAAATTGAGCAGCAAAGAAACCAACAGAAAGGTAAAACTGGTGATACAGACAAAGGTAAAGCACCTGAATCC